>VUQH01083282.1:12454-33551 GCA_015106775.1 Etroplus canarensis
CTTATGATGGTGTGTGTGTGTGTGTGTGTGTGTGTGTGTGTGTGTGTGTGTAGCGGTGGTATCAGTGGATGGGCAGCCAGTCAAACTACAACTCTGTGACACAGCTGGACAGGTCAGTGATCCCATAACACACACACACACACACACACACACACACACACACACACACACACACACAAGTGGAGAGGGCAGCGTTTCCTGTTGTTGGTTTATTCTTGTTGGACACAATGCCTCTCACAAGGAAATTGTTCTTTCTTTCTTGCCAGTTTAAGTAGCATCCACAAACACTTTTTTTTGCCTGAGCTACAATAGAAGAGTGATCTAAGGTCAAATCTAAACAGGATGCTGCTGGAATAACTTGTAAAACCTTCTTAAAATAAAAGTAAAAAGTGTTTTTACAAATCCATGTAAAGTTTTTGTGTAAATGAATTCAAGATTTCCTGCTCTATCCACAGTTACTTGCTGATCAGAAATGTATGTGCAGTAACAGAGAAGACCAAGTAAAGTTATTGAGGTCATAAAATTCCAGCGGTGAGTTTTGCAGATAACAGGATAATAGGACTAGTCACAGATCAAACATAAATCAGGTTTTGTTTATCTGGAAGATACTTGGAAAAAAATCTCTGGCACACAGGAAATGATGTAATTATGTCTACATTTGCAGCAGCAGTTGCTTGTTTGAAGATAATGAAAGATCTTTATCACTGGGACGAGCCACAACTGGTTAGATATTATCAAACAATGGCTACCTGCTGAGATAAATAAAACACACAATAACAAAAACCACTACATGTATTATAGACACACACACACTCACACACAAATAAAAATTATTCAGATTAATTCAGATGCTTTATATAATGAGATAAAGAGCCAAAAATATATATTAAAAAAACCCGAAAGATCCCCTATTAGGAAGCACTTGGTGACAGTGGGGTGGAAGAACTCTCTTTTAACAGGCACAGGCCTCTGGCATAACCAGGCTCAGTGAAGGGCAGCAATCTGTCCCAACCAGATGTGGGATGAAGGGAAAGACAAGAGAGAAAAGAGGAGTAGGCATTCCAAATGTCCTTCTCCCCAGAAACACTCTCCAGTTCCTCCTGGAGGATCCCGAGGCATTTTCAAGCCATATGAGTTATATAATCTGCCAGTATGCTCCCAGCTGGATGTGCCTGGAAAATCTCCAAAGGGAGGTGCCAGGTGGCATCCTAACCAGATGCCTGAGTCACCTCAACCAACTCCTTCCAACACAAAGGAGCAACGGCTCTACTCTAAGATCCTCTGGATGTCTGAGCTTCCCACCCTATCTCTAAGCCTGAGCCCAACCACCTGACATAAGAAAATTCATTTTGACTGCTTATTAATTTTTATTAATTTATTAATTGTATTTTTGCATATTCTTGCATTCATTACCCAGATTTATTCATGACCATAGGTGAGGGTTAGCGCACAGATGGACTGGTAAATCGGCAGCTTCGCATTTCAACTCAGCTCTCTCTTCACCATGACAGCCCAGTATAATGCCTGCATTACTACTGATGCTGCTGGTTAATGACATGCATTGTCATTAATTGCATAACCAGCCAAGTCTCATAGCAAAATATGAATACAAAAAAAGCTATTTGTTTGTGTACATGGACACAAGTCAGTATGTATGAGACCAAACAGCTTAAAAATCAAGCCTGGAAAATACATGTCCAGAAACATGAATCAATAGATTAAATGCTGTGAATGTTTCATGACCTGCTGTTAAACTCAGTTGCAAAAATCACATCTAAGGGGGGAGGGAAAAGCACTCAGTTCATGGGAAGTTCCCCAGGAGCCTGAGCCTATGGCAGCATGACTAAGAGATCCAGGTTCTGCCTTTCATTTTACTTTTGGAAACTCTGGAAAACCCAAAGTAAACCTGCAATCTGTGAGCAACGTGCTCTGTTGGAATGTTATGATACATCACTATAATGATCAGCAGTCTGAAAAAACAATGTCATGCTGAATGGGAGGATCATAGGGAGAGGAGAGGAAGAGCTGGAGATCAAGGGACACAGGACAAAGACAGCAGATGGGGAGAAACCAGACAAAACTTCGTAGTTTATCAGCCATCAATAAACAGACCAGTCAACAGCGCTTGATAAAACACACAGAAACAGATAAAGAAGAGGTTATCTTTCATGGACCACTCTCATGTTTTTAGGTTCTTTTTGAAATGTCATTATCATGCTATCTATCTTTTCCTCCTTTCTCTCTATCTCATGTCCAGTTTAATGGAACAGACAGAACTAAAAGGTAATTTTAGATTACAGCATGTTTATTCAAATGCTCTGAAAACTGTAGTTCTGAAACTTTTTCTGGCATGTCGCACTTCAGAAGTAGGAATATAATTCACTCCCCACAGTCCACAAGATTTTTATCACATACAATAAAAAGATCTGAGTTGAATTTTAACAAAACATAGTAGCATCAGTATACTTTTTTATTTTAAAAAATCATATTTATTCAACTCCATACATATTTATACAACTCCATATTTTCTTCTTGGTTCCTATTTTGAGAAACACTGCCTTAAAAGCTGATCTCAGTGCTGGTTAATCACAGTATTTATCTCTGTGTGAACACTCGATCTCTTCCAACCTTTCCAGGATGAATTTGACAAGCTGCGCCCCCTGTGTTACACCAGTGCAGATGTGTTCCTGCTGTGCTTCAGTGTCGTCAGCCCTGCCTCCTTTCAGAACGTTCCCGAGAAGTGGGTCCCAGAGATTCGGAAACATGCCCCCTTTGCTCCACTGGTCCTTGTTGGGACACAGTGTGACCTTCGAGAGGATGTCAAGGTGTTGCATTTTATCATGTACATAAATCATGATTTGTCTAATGTTTGTTTCTGTTTTTTATATCATTGTGTAAACAATTTACACCATCCACAAACTAAATGAAATAATAATTTAAACAATTATAGTTGAAAGCAAGCAAACAAACCTAACCTAGTTGTACAATATCTAAAATTAAACTTTAAATTCAGGAAGGTTGTAATGTTCAGCTGGTGTTGATACTAATGTATTCATTAAGCATTATGGTCATTTTGGAAAGTTGTACTACTGCTGTATTATACAGATTTTGTCCTCTCTTTAAATCAGTGGACATGGACTATATTAGAAACACCTTCCTGTATAGTACAGCATTGTTCAGCAGCACCACAAAGTGGAGCCTCCAAAATGACCAGAAAAGTCTCACTGTTTTCAGGATCTGCAGCTTACCAAATCATGGACAAAGATGATGTTGGCTTTGCATAAAGTGTTTGTAGTCACTCACTGGCCACTTTATTAGGTATCCCTGTTCACCTGCTCATTAACTCATATATCAAATCAGCCAATGACATGGCGACAATTCAAAGCATTTAGGCATGTAGTCATAGTCAGGACAACCTGCTGAAATTCAAACAGAGCATCACAATAGGGGAAAAAGGTGATTTAAGTGACTTTCAATGTGGTTGTGTTGGTGCCAGACTGGTTGGTATTTCAGAAACTGGTGTTCTTCTCTGATTTTCCCATACGATCATTTCTACGGCTTACAGTCTGAAAAAGAGAAACTATCCAGTGAGTGGTAGTTTTCTGGGAGAAAATGCATTGTTGATCCCAGAGGTCTGAGAAGAATGGCCAGACTGCTTCAAGCTAACAGGAAGGCAACGGTAACTCAAATAACTACTTTTTCCAACCAAGGTATGCAGAAGAGCATCTCTGAATGCACAACACATCAGACCCTGAAGCAGATTGGCTACAGAAACAGAAGACTGCACCGGGTGCTACTCCTGTCAGCGAAGAACAGGAAACTGAGGTGACAGCTTGTATGGGCTCACCAAGGTTGGACAGTAGAAGATTGGAAGAACGTTTTGTGGTCTGATAGTCTCTTGCTGCAACATCAGATGGTAGGGTCAAAATTTGTTATAAACAACCTGAAAGCATGTTCAGGCTGGTGGTGATGGTGTAATAATGTGGGGGATATTATCTTGGTACTTTGAGCCCCTCAGTACCAACTGAGCATCATTTAAACACCACAGCCTACCTGAACATTGCTGCTGAGAATGTCCATCTTTTTATGACCAGGGTGTACCCATCTTCTGATGGCTGCTTCCAACGGGATAAAGCACCATTGTCACAAACCTCAGATCATCTCGAACTGGTTTACTGAACAAGACAATGAGTTCATTGTACTCAGCTGGCCTCCACAGTCACCAGCTCTCAATCCAGTAGTGCACAGGAGATTCACATCATGGTTGTGTAGCTGACAAATTTGAAACCATGTGATGCTATATCAATATGGACCAAAATCTCTGAGGAATATTTCCAGCACCTCGTTGAATCTATGCCATGAAAAATTAAGGCAGTTCTAAAGTTCTAAACTCATTATTAGGAAGGTGTGTCTAATAAGGTGGCCAATACATAGCAATGGTATATTTTCTTTTCTCAGGACCTGTAGCTGTCCAGCCACAAATTTGATTTATAAAACTTTTTCATGATACTAACTTAATGCACAAAAATATTTTTAAAATTGTCTTCTTGACTAATTGGACAGTGCAGTGACCCAGTGGTTAGTCTTGTTGCCTCACAGCAAGAAGTTTCCCGGTTTTAATCTTTCCAGCTTCTTCCCACAGTCAGAAGGCATGCATGTAGGTTAACTGCTGATTCTAAATTTGATGTGGAACCTATAGCAATTTGAGCGGTAGGTATAAATGCCAGTTAGTTTCCAATAATAAATTATAACTTTATTTAAATACCACCCTCTAAACATTTGCCAGACAGGCTAAAGCAGAACACTCAAATGGTAAGTGCTTAAGATCACACCAAAAACACACAGAAAAGTCTGTGGTCATAAAATAAAGATTTAAATCAAAGAAAGCCTAAAGGCAGGTGACAGAGAGAGAAAAACAACAACCAGAAAGTAAACAATATCGCATTAAAGAAATAATGTAAAATCCAATCTAAAAATGTCTGTTAAGAAGTGATTTAAAGGAAGTTACTGATTCTGTAAACCATTATCAGAAAGGTCATTCTAAAGCTTAAGTGTGCTGATGCAAATATAGCCTTAAATTTACCTCTCTACTTTGGAACAGCCTGAATGGCTGGACTTGAAGACCTAAGGCTATGAAGTGACTCTAATAGGTCAACATTTCTGCACTGTGCTTTGAAAGTAATCAGTAAAACCTTAAAACAGTCAGTATTGGGGTTATGTGATACTCGCTGCTAAAATAAGTAAGAAAAAAATATTTTTGATTTTTTTTTTAGGTTCTCATTGACCTGGCTAAGTACAGAGAGCGACCTGTGGACCCAGTGGATGCCCAGGACTGTGCGATGGAAATCGGAGCTGTGGCCTACATGGAGTGTTCTTCACTGACCCAAAAAAATCTCAAGGAAGTGTTTGACACGGCCATATTGGCCAGCCTGCAGAATTACAGCTCACATAAGCATCCATGGGGGAAGCAAAAATGCAGAAAAAAGCAAAGACAGACACCGGACAAGATGAAAAGCCTGTCAAAGTCGTGGTGGAAAAGGTACTGCTGTGTGGCCTAAAGCAGACTTCAGTCAGGTTGGATTTAGTTGGGTTTTGGTCGATAAGGACAGAAGGTTGGTTTTCTCTCTAAAAGGATCTGGATACAAGACCTTACCTGGACTATGGTTGGGAACAAAGTAAGACTGTTGCAGATGTAAAATATTTTTTAGCTCCTATTGTAGATGAAATTTACTACTGAGTCTCCAGTATGATTGCCCCTGCAGGAAAAGTTGTCTCTGTGTCTCCTGGAATTAAACTGGTCTAAACCAGTACTATTCTGGGTCTAGCAGAAGATGGGATAATACTATTCAGGATTAGACTGGTACAGATTTGAACAGGAACTTGAAATTGTGTTTTCTCTGGCGTTAAACCCAACTTATAATAGATTTATGCAGCCTGAATAGGTACCCTGGAAGGGAACTGGACTGTCAACAGAATATAATTGTTATTATTGGTGGCTTAAATGCTCTGCTTCCAATCGCTTTCTAACTTGCTTCTAACTTTAGTCTGGCTTCAGATGCCCATGATTAGAAAGAACTGCTGACTGAAATAGAGTGGCCCTCAGACCAGACTTTGTCATTTTGGATTTTCTGACCCAGACAATGATCAGCAGATATAATTATAGTCAGAACAAGTCCAGCCCTTGGTTAATTTTAGAACTGCTTTTTTAAATTAGGGCCATTGTTATACGTAATGAAAGAACTCCCTTTATTAGGCTGTTAATATGTTTTTCCTGGTCTCATATGAATTTAGTCTATAACCTGGATCAGGGTTTCCCTGTTAATGTAGTGTTGATCTGGGCAACTATGTTGTTAGATCTGGCTTGAATTTGAGTGTGGTTTTCTGCATGTCCTGACAGCAGCTTCGGTTATGCTCAAATCATATATTTCACCATTCTTGTTTTTGAGATTTCCAAGAGTAGCTGGATAACTGTCTGAATATCCACAAGATAAAAACCCACATGTATTGTTCTTTAAGAGCAAGTTGTGTCTTTATTCAAGAACACTCAACCTGTATCCAGGATTCAATGACCTACTTTGAGTTTCCACTGGTAACTGTGGTATTTTATCATCTTCATCTAGCCCAGATTATTACTGAAAGACTGAACACTCTGCGAAAGTAGAGTGGTACCAGTGTGGTTTGGTTAAATATAAATCTCTGTACTGTGCTGGTGAATGGTGCTTGACATTAATCAGGCAGGAGGACATTTTGTAATTCATGATCACATTGTTCCACAAGCCACGATGTTGCTTAGTGCAGTAGCCAGGTGACTTACTGGGAGCCTCTTCTCACATGTAAAAGAAAAATTCAGTTTAAAATGGAGAATACAGACAGACAAATTTAAATCATCTACAGGCACAAGCTGCAAGGCAGGCAAAATAACAACAGATTGATTTCAGATATTTGTTCTGCTTGTTGTAACTTTGATTTATCTTTGCGGACACTTAAACAGCTTTAAGTATGAGCACTTAACATGATTAAACCAACCAAGTGCTCCTTTGGATGTGTTCAAATTTACATGATCTCAGATGCTTGTTTCTGTTTATATCTTTTCTCTTCAATGCAATTAAAACTGTGAAGTTTGAATTTTGTGTTATTGTGGTAAATATTTTCTTTGAGGCAGTTTTAATCAATGCTTGTGCATTTTTACTTCTTTCACACCGTAGAGGCCTCCATTGTTACAGTTACACTATGTTTACTGTTTTCTGTGTCAGTGCTGCAGCTTGTCCTCTCTCATATAGATTAAGTTTTATGTGTTGTAAAGCAGAAATAAAAAACAAAAGTGAAATGAAAAACGTGTGGCTTTCAAATACTCAGCTGCCACACCTTCCTTTGTATATTATAGTCACTAAACCAAGAGCACAACCCAGTAGTATCTGTTTAATGTATCTACAGTGGCCCTGTCTGAAAGGCTTTTTGTGTCAGACTCACCCCATCAGATAGGAAAGGGTGCAGCCAGGATGCAGTTTGTTATGGGCTTCCAATTTTACAAAAAAAATTTACTCCAGCACTTGCAGTAAAAACTTTATTATCTGACCAATTTGATGAGCCATACCATGTTGAGCTTTGTGGAGCCCATAAGTTCATCCTCTGTCTGAATCAATCATCTTCAGACAGCTTTCTTTGCAAATGGAAGGTCTGAAGAGCAGGTGGTTGGTGCTCACAGCCAGAACCTCACATTGTGTGCCTGAGATGAAAATATTAATGATAACCCCTCTTAATGATATCATATGTATATGTCCCTGCCATGGCTATCCACAGCACGTTGTCTTCAACACCACCTACACATGAAATTTAAACACAGAGACCACACTACATTTAGGAGCAGGAGCGGGGGTCATTGCTTCTGGCCATCTATCAGTCAGCCTTAGTATCATTCACAAGCTATTGTAATATTTGTCCTTCAGCTAGGTTCTTTGGGTGTGTTAGGGAGTAAACTTTGCTTGAGCACAAGGAACAAAATATGGTTTCTGATAAAAATACGGAAAAAAAAAAAGGTGACAAAATGAATTTTGGCTGTTCATCAGAGACAAAAACAAAGACTCCTAAACTCCCTCTCTCCCAGTTTGCTGACCAAGCAACATCATAACTGAGTCAGTATATATGTATATAAATATAAATGAGAAGCATAATAAATGATAAATCAAACCTGACAACTTATTCTAGACTGTTCTTGTTGAGTTTGTGCCTCAGAGTGAACCTGGTTTAAAGACTGTGTTACTGAAGCTGTTTGGTAGTTTTATGCGGAAGACGTTACAGTGCTGACTCAATGGATTCACTGTTTCTTGGTGTTTTAGTCTTGATAGCAAATGCATTGTTTCTTGCAGGGGAAACTGCATAATAGGTTACTTGTCTTGCTGTTTGTGTGAACTCTCGACTGATGGTGGAGTTAAGTAGGCTAAAGGTCATGCAGACACATTATGATGGCTTGTGTTTCCTCTGTGAAGTTTTGCCTGCTTACATGTAAAAATGTATGGACTGTGGTAACTTTGCTCATCATAGTCGTTTTGTATGCATTAATTTGTAAATTTAGCCCTGTTAAAATACATTAAAGCAACATGAATTATATATATGTTCAGCAAATTAATCAAACAGACATCATCTTATATGTTTCTGAGATAGATTTCAGGATAAATTTCTCTTGTTTTGTTTGTTTTCTCCACTAATATGCCTGTTAAATTACAATGTTGTGATTCCACAAGCATTTCAATCCTTCTAAACAGCAGCCACTCTGATCATAACTGATTGATTTTGGAATATTGTCTATGAATATATTATCAAAAACAGCATAGACTCACTTTTGCTTCTCTTAGCTGATCTTCAGGTGGGTGATAGCAGCTGTCTGTATGGCAGACTTAAGGTTATGCAATGTAGAACAGATCAGACTCTGAAAGTGAGCAGTTGTGTTTAAAGACAGATATGAGGCATGGTGACGACAAACAGAGTATTGTGCTGGTATTTTTCTGAATGTAAGACTGAGATGTTCTGTGTTTGGGAAAGATTCAAAGTCAGGATTTTTATTGATGTTATTGAGCTGTGACAACAGAGCTGCCAGGACTGTGGCTGACTTTCGTTGTGGTTAGTTTGGTGCTGGAACTGCCTTCTGAAGTAGGGAAAAAAGTTAAATAAAAGTCAGCTGTACTGCTAGTTATCCCTACTGAAGACACTTCTAAATGGGTGACCTAAATACAGGAGGTCAACATGTAGTGCTACTGGATAGAAAACATATATCCAGTGGAAACAGACTGCAAAAAGAAATAGACCTCTGCTTACTTTAGCAAATTACTTTATGCACATTTAGCTCTAACTGGGCACTGACTACCCACGTTGACCTAATTCTTGATTGCACAAGACTATCCCACATGGTCCTGCGAGTTTAAACAAAAGCACTGAACAGAATGGCTCATTCTTGAGATTTGATTGTTTTACTGAGGTTGATACCTCTTAAAGCACACCTGAGCTCACTCACATGGGACACCAGCTGAGAACTTCTTGTAGGAAACCAGTCCACTGAGCCTGTGTGAACCATTACTTTATTTTCATTTTCTCCGCATGTAAAAACACTGCTGCAATTCTGTTTAAAATGAGGGCTTTGCTTTATGTTTCATGTTTGTACAGATGTTTTATACCCTGAAAATAAAGAATATTTGGTAAAATAACGTGTTGCATTTGATTACTCAGTGGTGTATTGGAAATGTACATTTTTGAAGTGGGGGTGGCCTCAGTGCATTGAGTCAATGCAAGAAAGTTCTGGGTTTAAACCTTCAGAGGGTTGTACTACGAAGCGAGATTAATGGGTTAGCAAGCTATGTTGAGCTTGAAGTCAGAGTTTTCAGTATCACGAAGGCGGTTCTCTTTTTTACCGGGCTAAATCACTGGGGTAACTTGTGCTGTGCTCATAACCTGGTCTGAAGCTGGTTATGTTGGGAGTTTTGATTTAAAATCATCTGGAAGTACCATGTTTTTGTTTGTATGTATTGAAATGACAGTGAAGAAAATGTATGAATGTTTTTATACTTGGTCCTTACCGGCTTGTAAGTTTCTTTTGCAGTCATGGAATTGGAGCTACTTAAATTAAGATTAGAGAATTGATTAGTTGTATCTGTAGTCCACTTATCACCAATGATATTTAAACAGTAAAATTTATTTCACTTTTATCTGGCAACAAACTGAAGTGATTTCTTTATCTATTTTATTAAGGTATGGAAGAGGGTCAGTAGCGAACACAGAGTAACGTAATGTTTCATTGTATCACGCTAAAGTTTCAGAGATCTAAAATGCAGCTGTCAAGCTAGAAATAAATGGCAGCACTGAGTGCACACTGACCAGTAAAATAAAGATAACTTGAATTATATATTTATTTAACCACTCAGTGCACTTTTGATAATCATTAATTCAGGAGTTCCAAAAACTCTACATTTGAAGGTTTTGTGCTTTTACAGACCATCGTGATTTGTAATGCACATATAACTAGACACAATGCCTTTTGACAGGAAAACTGGTTAATATTTCCCAGACCAGGACCAGTGCCCTTGTGGGATTACACCAATGGAAAGTGATTATGAAAGCCCAGTTCCCACCAGTCATACAATACATCACAAACCAAAGCTTACTCACTGGGGGAACTCCTTATAATGTCAGATTGTCATGATGCTCTGTGTATGGAGAGAAGAGTGTTGAGGACCCAAATGCAGGACTGCAGGATACAGGATACCAGCATCTACAGCAACAATGCTGGAATGTCATTTGGACTGGAAGAGTGTAGTAACAAAGCAATTGAACTACCAGAAGGCAACATAGCAGATACTGAGGATAGCTCTAAGTACCTGGGAATCCCACAGTTAGATGGGAACCATGAAGAGACCATTAATCCCCAGAGGGACATTACTCATCTGCCCTGACATTGTTCCTCAGTGCCGTGCCCCAGATTCGAACCAGGGTTGCTGCGGCGACAACACAGAATACTAACCACCATATGATCACGGCAAGCTACAATGAGCCATTAGGATAGGAATGGCAAAAACAAGACCCAGGTAGGCAACACCAATGCCCTGCTGGTCATTATATACCCCGCTGGGATAAAAAGCTGGCTGAAGGAGGAGATAGAAGCCACTGACATCAAGACATGAAAGCTCCATACAGTGCATGAAGGGTTTCACACCAAATCCAGCACCTTGAGTCTACGCTAACTGGAAGGAAAGAGGCCAAGAACTAATGAGTGTCAGAACCACTATCCAGGAAATAAAAAGATCCATGAGTACATCACAAAGATGGCCACAACTATTGTGCTTTGTGAATACCTCAGGCAGCAGAAACCCAAGAAAGAAGAGGAGCAAGAACAGGAACCATCATGTGAGGATGGATCCCTGCAAGGCATGTATCACCGGCAGATAGAAGTGGCTGAAATAAAAAATCCTACCAATGGCTGGACAAAGCTTGACTGAAAAACAGCACAGAGGCACTAATCATGGTAGCACAGGAACAAGCTCTGAGCACAAGATCGACAGAGGCTGGGCAAGACCCCAGATGCAGACTGTGCAGAGATGCCCCAGAGACAATCCAGCACATAACAGCAGGGTGCAAGGTGCTAGTGGGCAGGGCATACATGCAATGCCATAACCAAAAGTCTGGCATAGTATACAGGAACATCTGTGCTGAGTATGGCCTGGAAGTCCCAAGGTCAAAATGGAATACATCTCCACAGAATGACCAAGCTAAGATCCTGTGGGACTTCCAGAAGCAGACGGACAAACTGTTGATGGTTAACCAACCAGACATTGTAACGGGGGACAAGCAGAAGGAAGACGGCTGAAGTGATAGACATAGCAATACCATCTGGAACATAACATCTGGAAGAAGGAACATGAGACGCTTGAGAAATACCAAGGGTTGAGAGAAGAGCTAGTGAAGATGTGGAAGGTGAAGGAAGCAGTTGTACCCGTGGTAATCAGGACACTCGGGGCAGGGATGGCTAGACTGGGAAGGTGGCTCCAGCAGATTCCAGGAACAACATCTGAGATCTCTGTCCAGAAGAGCATAGTCCTAGGAACAGCTAAGATACTGTGCAGAACCCTCAAGCTTCCAGGCCTCTGGTAGAGGACCTGAGCTTGAAGGACAAACGACTGCCCACAGGGCGAGTGGGGAATATAGTTTTTTAATTATATCAGTAGTGTATACATGCGATATATACCTACGTGCATTTACTTAAAAAAATTTACCTTTGACTGCTCCCTTGTATTTTTCCAAAGGGGTCGCCACAGTGGATTAATCCTCATTGGTAATTTGGTAGAGGTTTTACTCCAGATGCCCTTAAGATGAATTTGCTCAACAAAACATGTCAGCAAAACATGTCATTTTTAAATTAAAATTTATCACTTAAGAAGTGGTTTGATAATATTTTGAGCTCAAGAGGTCTGATTTTCCCTCATTATTACTGTACATTACTCTTAGTACATTAAAATATGAAAAAACAAAAAGCATCAAATCAGGGGAAAAAAATCCAGATTTACTCCTGAATCAGTTCCAGATCCGTTTTTAATATCTTTATGTGGGTTTAGTTTTTGTTCCCTACTTGGTAGGTCTAAATTTGCTTGAATACGTACATACAATTGGTGGTTCATGAGATAAAGAGCAGTTTTAATCCAGGTTAAAGTCCAGGTCAGATCCAGCTCAGATCTGGATGAACTTGAAAAAGAAGCTGATATGCTGAAGAGGTCTGATTTTCCCTTATTATCCCTTATCCCTTATTATTATTTACTGTACATTACTCTCAGTTATTATTAAAATCTGGGAAAAGAACATGAAATGTAGGGAAAAATCCATATATACTTATGGATCAGATCCAGATGATTTTTATTTCTATGTCTTTATGTGGACTTGGGCTTTGTTTACTGCTTGGCAGGTATAAAAGTAGGCAATGAAGTGATATTTGTCTCATACACATAAAATTTTGACAGCAAGTACCATTCATAGCTCAGCCAGAGAGGTGAAATTAAATAGCAACTTACTACTCCTCTAGAGGCATGTACTTTGGTGAAACTTCTCAAAATCTGTAATTAGTTATTGCAATAATGTCATGGCATTGGTCTGACCAGGTCAAAATTATAATATCTCCTGAAATTTTGTCTGAGAGATATAATATACACATACTATTATACTCTTTACATTAACAGAAAGCAATTGTTTTACTAGTCACTGGAGATCCAAGTGGTCAGTATATATCCCAGTACCAAAAGTGAGTTTGACACCCCTGAATTATGAAAATGTTTGGTTGCAACATGTTTTTAATTTTATATTTTGTCAAAAAAAAGGATGTTTAAAATAAGCAGACCCTCAGTTCCTTTGTTAGAAAGTGCCAGAGTATTTTTGTTGCAGAAATTTCATGTTTTTTTATGTTGGTGAAGTAATGTTTCAGTTTGCTTTGTGACAATTAACATACCATACTCAGCTGATGAACATCATGATGAGACGTGAACAATGTTTAAGGGGATAGAGGCATAGAGACCAAACAAAACACACACACACACACGCTCACACACACACGCACGCACACACACACACATACACACACACACACACACACACACACACACACACAAAGAGGGCCTACAGAAAGTCATCCAACTTCGGACTGGATCATTGTAAACAGACTGCTTCCAGGCCCTCGTGGTTATGCAAGAGCTTTCTTTTGAAGGCTGTCATGTGACATTTGGTTAGTGGTCTGTCTCAGCTTTTGGAGGCAGTGCATGTGTGTGTGTGTAGGTAGTGAGGGAATGGGGTCTTAACTCCGACTAGGAAACAAACTGCTTCGCTCCACATGACAAATCAGTTAGTAAATCAAGTGGCGGCAAATTTGTTCCCCTTAGATCAGCTGCTCTGTGACTTATGCATTGCCAAGCCCTGTTTGATGACATTACTCAGCTCCTGACACAAATTACAGCTTGTTTTCTAAAATGCAATAATTGCGAATTGAAGTCTGATGAGAAAACAATACTAGAAAGACAGTCATGTTATGCCCCTCTTTCAAGTCTGTCTTGCTTTGATTCTTTTCATTTGCCATCCAAACGTCACACATACTGCAACAAATGATTATGTAATATCATAATTGTAGTCAAAATATCCCCCAAATAGCCTGTGAATCTAATCATGAAACAATTAAATGACCAACTGAATAAAAACACGTCACAATACAATGAAACCTGCCACATCCACAGTTTTCTTTAGCCACTGCCCTCATGATTGCACTAAATTAGGTCTTAAAAGTCTATGTGATGCCAGTTCTGAAAGGTTCCTAAAGCTTTCCAAGTTTTTGTTGCATTAATAATATCATATTGCTCAAGCTTTGGGCTTGTTTACTTTGACATTTGGGGCCACATTCTGTGTCCAGCTGCTATTTTTTTATACTTAAAATAGTACAAAGCGTTATACTGTAAAATTTGCTAATTAATCTAATAATGTGCAAATGCTGTTAAGCTGCTGGTGTTTTAATGTTAATACTTTATTAGACAGGTGTGTTAATAATATGATGACATTCCAACAGGGAGCAAAAACAAGGAAAAAATGGGAATACAGTAAACAGAGGGAATTTTTATTACAAAATGTTACAGTCTTGTGACTGTTACAGTATAGGCATTGGCTTAAGGCTCAGCTCCAACTCATTTTATAATTTTATAGCCCCTCTGTGTGCATGTGTGCGGGTGTGTGTTATATAACACAAAGAGGGGCCAAAGTGACATCAGTGCTGACTCTTAATGAGCAGAGCTGAAATATGATCTCCACTTTCCTAGCAAGCTATAACCCCAATCAGTTTGTGTGCTGCCAGCTGCTGTGTGCGAGATTGTGTGAGTATTTGAAGATGAGACGGCCATTAAGAGAAAGTGAAGAAAAGAAAGTTCAGGGAACAACAGATGGAAAAGGAGCAGAATTAAAAACACTAAGAGATAAATAATTTTATATAAAGTGACCGAGTGACAATTAGGAAGAGAAAGAAAACTTCGTGGAAAATTACAACATAAGTGGAGCCTCCTGCTGCATTAACCAGACTGAAAGTTTTTGTGCAGGAAATGTTTGATTCAAGTTTTAATGTTAGTAAAATGTGAGCAGGAATAATCATTAGACTGACTTACCCTAAACTCTCACTAAAACCACAACAGGACTAATGCTGACTCCAATTTTTACTCGGTTTTTTTGTGCATCAAACTAAACAAAGATTTGCACTAATTATGCTTCCTAGAAATTAGGCTTCATAGGACTAACTTGTTTTATCAATTATTTTATGGAGACGAAAGTAATGATGGTCTGCCCAAAAGTAAAGCTTTTTGATGAACAGAGTCACAGGATGTCTAAATTTTCATAGATGGTAATGTGAACCCCAACCCTACACTATACAGACAAAGGTATTGAGCCACACCTCTCAATCACCGAATTGAGATATTTCATTCAGTTCCATTGCCACAGGTGTATAAAATCAAGTAGCTAGCCATGCAGCCTGCCTTTGAAAACATTTGTGAAAGAATGAGAGCTCAAGGGCTCACTGAATTTCAGCGTGATATTGTAATAGGATGCCAACATTGTAACCAGACAGTTTGTGAAATTTCTTCCCTACTGATATTCCATAATCAGCTGTAATTGGTATTGCAAAGTGGAAGCAACCACTGCAACTCAGCCATGAAGTGGCAGGCCATTTAAAGTTAGGGTCCTGTCATTTATGTATATTTAACAGAGTGTCTGCAACTTGTCTGCAAGTATTCTGATTCTGATTCTGATTCACACCTTGACGATTTAACCAGCGTATGCTGACGCATCAAAATTTCTCAAAAACGCTGGCATACGCAGGACTAAGATGATTTTTTAAATATAATTATGGACATATACTTAACGTTATAGTAACTTATATAGAATGTTTTGATAACTTGCTTAGCATGTTGTCGGCGCTCATAACTTATGCATAGCCTGTCATAGGCTATTGGCAGTATCATCATCACTGTCAAAGAAAAACTGAAATTTATTTATTTATGGACTCAAACGTAGGCACACAACAAAGCGAGCTGATGAAGGCTTTAATTAATAACACTGAAGGAAAACCAATGCAACTGAGGTTAGCTTCAAATGCATGAAAGGAAAATAATCAAAACAAAACTAAGGTTGGCAAATACAAGCATGAAGCAACAACAGTTGCTAAGCTAACAAGCTAACAAAGGCTCCAAAGAAATAACACTAGTCGCTACAAAGGGAAACTAAAGGCGAGTGGCTAAAGTGTTGCTGGAACAGGTCCAAACAGAAAACAACACAGGCTCTAAGTGCCGTGTGAGAACCCATGCTTACAGTCTCTGAAGTAATAAATGATTGTACTCAAGCCTTTGAATTACTGCATGCAGAAAGTCCGAGGAAGAACAATATCCAGGAATAATGGCGAGGGAGGGGAGACAGAGGAAACTGAATGGTTTGAGTGGCAGGTGAGTCTGTAGATTGCTGTCAGCTGGAGGGAATTTCCAGAGTGAGGAGCTGGCCAAGTGAGGGAGAGAGAGAGAGAGTGTGGCCGACATCTACGCTCAATCAATATGCCATTATATGTTAGCTGTAAGTTAGAAACAAGTGTTGTGGTCGTCAAGAACACATCAAATAAGTCTACATATGTAAATATGTGTTGGAGATAAGTTCGATATAAGTCACTCATAGGTTAGAAATAAGTTTTGGATATGCTAGACATTTCGACTTGTGAGTAACTTACAAGTGACGTGAACGTGTGCCAACGATGGCAAAACTTACCTACAACTTATGGTCCGCATATGTGGGATGTATGAGCCATATGCTAGCATATGTCAGAAATTTTGAGCATGCTTAAAATGTTTCCGTGATCTCGCCATACTACGACATATACCAGCGTGTTTCAGCATACTCTTAACTTATATTAAACTTACCAATAACTTATTCCACATACCCCAGCATACTGGCCAAATTTTTCATATGTAGACATACGCTGGTAAAATCTTCAAGGTGTGACAGGAGTTTTAGAGAGTGGGGTGCATAAAAGTCGTTAACACTCTGCTGACACAATAAGTGCAGAGTTCCAAACCTCCTCTAATATGAATATAACCACAAAAACCATGCGCCAAGAGCTTCATGGCATGGGTTTCTGTATCCAAGGAACCGCATGCAAGCCTTACATCACCAAGCACAAAACCAAGGGTTGGATGGAGAAGTGTAAAGGACTGGACTCTAGTGCAGTGGACATGTTCTGTGAATTGAGGACTCTCACTTGTCTATCTAGCAGTCTGAAGGATGAGTCTAACTTTGGTGAATTCCAGGAGAATGTTACCTGCCTGGCTGCATTGTGCCAATTGTAACATTTGTTGGAAGGGGTATAATGCTATGTGATTGTTTTTCTGAGGTAGGCCTGGGCCCCTTTGTTCCAGTGAAGGGAAATCTTAATGCTTCAGCTTACCAACATGTTTTGAACAATTCTATGATTCCAACTTTGTGGGAACAGTTTGGGGAGGGCTCTTTTCTGTTCCAGCATGATTGTAGTGCAGTGCACACACAGTTCTTGATGTGTGTCAGTGAGAATGACTCTTTTCTTTGTCCTCTTATTACCAAGACTCATTAGAGTAAATTAATAAAAACAAAAACCGCACATTTTGGTTACCTAGAGTCAGGGTTGATGACTTAGACCTCAAAAGGTTAATTTGATTCTACATACAGATTTCTGCTATTTAAGAGAGTAGAAACCTCTTTTGTTTTTATAAAAAAGGGATATGTTTTGCATACTTTTATGGGATAGGGTTAAGGACTTTAACACTCTGAGGCCTAATTCACCAAATTCAAATGACAACCACAACCCCTATCACTGAAACCTAACCCTGTCCATATTTTGTGCAGACAAGCAAAAAGGGCCTTTCAATGACAAATTGTCATTTTTGATGTGTGTCAGTTAGAATTGTTATTTTCTTGTCTTCTGACTGACAAAGATCACATATTCTGGTACCTTAGGCTTAGAGTAATCGCTGATGTCTTAGACTTAGAGGATTCACTTAATTGCAACCAAAGCTCTGCTATTTAAGGACGTAGAAACCTGTTTTTTGTATTAAAAATGGGGCAAAGCCATGGGTTTTCACAATTTATGGGTTAAGGACTTTAAAACTAATTTGCTGCTGTAAATTACTTGTATATAAATGTGATTTCTAAGAAAGCTGACTACAGCCAGCTGCTTTTAATTCAAGTGCTCAATTTTTTCCATTAAACAGGGAAATTTTTGTAGTTTTTTGCTGACACTATTAGTATTACATATTTTATTGCTATTCCCAGATGTTATCTGTAACAAAAAAATCTTGCAAATTGCTGACTGTTTAGTTCACAATCATGAGAGGTTTTTTATTGAAGGCTTTTGACCTTTTTCACAGAGGACACTTTGACATGTTACAATCAGTAAAATGCAAGAATGAGGCTGAGTGTGGCTGATTTCTATTTAGCTGTTTTAGTTTCAGGTTTCTAGTAGTGTGGATGCTGGTCTGCTGACCATGACCATGACTCATGACATTGTTAGTTACACCTGTGTTTTTCCGAGTCAAAATATTTTCTGTAAGTAAAGGTTTTATGTTATCTGCATCAGACAGGAACACAGCTTAAAACAAACCAGATGTTTTAGCCAACTACAATGATTACTGGAACCAAAAAGATAGATTATGACTATGGCTTATACATAACAACTGTTAGTCAGACATTAGTAAGGTGTCATACAGTCCCCTCCAAAAGTATTCGAAAAGCAAGGGCAGATTTGTTTTTGCTGTGCACTGAAGATATTTGTGTGTGAGATTTTATTCCCTGGTATTTACATCTAGATATGTTAAACAGCACAGATCATAACGCATTTTGTATCAAACCACGTAGTTTTTCAAGAGAGTCTAACTAAATTAAAGTAAAAAATATTCAACACTGAGTTGCATATCCTCTGCTTGCAATAACTATATCAAGCCTACAACCAGAGTTCTTGTTTTTTCAATGATTATGCCTTTCCAGGCTTTAATTGCGGCATCTTTTAGTAGCTGTCTTTCAGTTGTGTTAGGATGATGAAATTCTTTGTTGAAGTGGCAGTGTGTTTTGGATCACTCTATTGCTGCATAATAAGGTTGTTATGTAGTGTGCATGTGCATGCAGTCTGTTGCAGATGCTTGGTTGAGTTAAGTTAATTGTTCTTTGTATTTCCCGAGTCTTTTAAATGTTTATGTTGCCGTCTCAACAATGCTAGTTGTTTTGCTGCCTTTGTCACTGCTGGATTGCTGTTTTTTTTTTCATCAGGACAGTTGACCAGAACAGATCACCTCTGCAATGTCTCAGATTGTTTACTTCCTGGATCAGATGAAGCCAGCTGGTATTAGGGCCAGATTAACAGATATTCCAGCTGATATCTGGAAAAAAACACATTATGGATGCAGAGATGGAAAGAAGAAGAGGCTGAAGAGAGACAAGGTGAGACAGCAGGAAGTTAAAATCATATCTGCCGTGTCTTGTCATGGGGAATGTATGGTTGCTGCGAAACAAGATGGAGGAGCCAGAGTGCTGGTCCGAAGTCAGAGAGAGTACCGTGAGCGCAGTTTAATGCGTTTCTTGGAGACACGGCTGCACCAGACTATACCAGATGACAGTATGAGCACCAATGGGTTTTGTCTTGTTCTTGCTGACAGAGATTGCACTGCAAGTCATAAGAGAAAAGTTGGTGGACTTGCCGTTGATGTTAACAACCGCTGGTGTATCCCCACTCATATTAACATCATATCTACCTGCTCAACTGCATCTACACTCACCTGGACAAGCCACTGAGCACAGTGAGGGTCTTGTTTTTTTAACTTCTTCAGTGCATTCAACACCATCAGGCCAACTCTACTAGGTGAGAAGCTGACAACGATGTAAGTGGATGTCTCCCTTGTGGCCTGGATTATTGCCTACCTGACTGGCAGAACACGGTATGTGCATCTAAAACACTGAGTGTTGGACAGTGTGGTCAACAACACTGCAGCCCCACAGGGGACTGTTCTCTCTCCCTTTCTCTTCACCCTCTGTGCCATAGAATTTAGCTACTGCACAGAGACTTGCCACCTTTAGAAGCATCTGTGACAAAATGCAATTTCCCACCTGGGACTAATGAAATATTCTGATGATGTATTTGGGCTGATATGTTTACTTTAGTTTTCACCAAATGTGGTGCTATGCATTATAACCAAACATACCCACTTCAGTTTTGTCTTCTCAAAAGATATTTTTCCAAAAATCTTGTGGTTTGTTCAGATGCAACTATATAAAATTAAGCTGTGATGCCATGTTCTTTGAGAGAGGGGGTTTTCTCCTGGCAAGGTGAAATAAGCTGTACTGTTCAGTGTTTTTCTAGTTGTACTGTCACATGAACTTTAACATTTAGCATGTCAACTGAGGCCTGTAGAGTCTGGAATGGATTTATTGAGATGTCAACTCCTGGGAAGATTGTGGCATTTTGTTAACATGCACCGGAATACTCCAAACCAGCCAAGTGCCAAAACTTTTGTTTTATAGAGATGATCCCATTTGCAGAGGATCAGTGAAGCAAGTGCATCTGATTAGTAGCACCTGGCTTCTATTTACCCTCTTAATTCCTATGAAAGCAGTAAGAGTGTCCTTAGTTTTTCACAGCACTGCATGGAGTTTCTTAACAATACTGTACAAGGATAATTCACTGGGTTTCACATTTCAGACATTAAAGCAGGATTTTTTTTTTACCACAGTCAGTTGAGAGTTACTCAGATCTCAAAAACACCTCCCACTCTCAGTGTTCGCAGTATTATCAGCAAACCACAAATTAAGAGTCCTCTTTTTGACATTTGAGGTTAGTGGTCACCAGGTGACTCTGAGCCCTGCTTTTAAGTTTTCAGGCTCAGTATAAGTTGGGAAACAGTTTAAGTTTCAATCCTTTTTTTTTTTTTTTCCAGAGCAGACAGGTAGGGAAGAGAAAAGAGAGGAAGAGAGAAGAAGAAAAGAGAGAGAGAGAAAAAAAAGAAGACTGTACGTTCGAAAGTCAAGCACTGCATCTATA
>VUQH01083283.1:0-17920 GCA_015106775.1 Etroplus canarensis
GACCAGGATGGACAGGATTAGGAATGAGTCCATCAGAGGGACAGCTCATGTTGAGAAGTTTGGAGACAAAGTCAGAGAGGCAAGGCCGAGATGGTTTGGACATGTTCAGAGGAGGGATAGTGGACATATTGGACAAAGGATGTTGAAGATGGATCTGCCAGGCAGGAGGAGAAGAGGAAGACCACAGAGAAGATTGATGGATGTAGTGAAGGAGGACATGCAGAGGGTTGGTGTGAGGGAAGAGGATGCAAGGGATAGGATGAGATGGAGGCAGATGATCCGCTGTGGCGACCCCTAACGGGAACAGCCGAAAGAAGAAGAAGAAGAAGAAAGAGACATTTTAAAAAAGCGCATACGTGCTATAACTTTGGATGCAAACAAATATATTGAACATGGTGCTGCTAGACAGGAGGACAAAAGGAAAACCACAGAGAAAGCTCATGGGTGTAGTGAAGGAGGCCATGCAGATGGTTTGTGTGACAGAAGTGGATGCACAGGATAGGGTGAGATGGAGGCACGTGAGCTGCTGTGGCAACCTCTAACAGGAGCACCTGAAGGAAGAAAAGGAGGAGTTAGGCTAGTTGACACAAAATAACCTGCCAAACTATGGCTAGCTCCAGCTAGGCTAATATTGTCATGATCTAGAGATTTGTGTATTCTGGTTTTTATTTTCTGTATTCTCTGTTTATATTTGAGCCTTAGATCTAGACCTGTCTTCTTCTTCTTCTTTCGCTGCTTCCTTTAGGGGTCGCCACAGCAGATCATCTGGTTATTAATCCGCATATTTGTTTTGGCAAATTTTTTACGGCAGATGCCCTTCCTGACGCAACCCTCACCATTTACCCAGGCTTGGGACCGACACTAGGAGTACACTGGCTTGTGGGCCCCTGTGGCTGGTTTACATCTAGATCTGTCTGTGTTTAGTTTATTAGTTCACATTCCGTCTCCTGTGTTGTGTTCTTTTCTTGTCTACTTCATTCTCGTGCCTGTGGCCTCCGTTGTGTTTCTTATTTCCTGTTTTACATTAGTAACCAGTTACATCCTGCGTATTGTGTTTAGTTTTGCTTCCTGCCCCTGATTGTTGTCTCCTATGCTCCTCTCCCTCCTGTTGCCCGTTAGCCATTAGTCTGTGTGTAATTATACCCACGTCTCACCTTTGTTAAGTGTTTTAGCATCTGTTGTTAGATATTTTTGCAAGTCACGCCATGCCGTGTTTTGACTTCTCCCCAATCTTCATGAATTGTTATTGAACTTATTGGACTCAGGAAATTCTGATGGACTCAAACACACAGAAACACACTTTTAGAATATATAGACTGAGGGTTAAATTGTTTCAAGAAAAAAAATACACAAGGGTCAGTTAATGTGAAACATCCACAGACAGTATATGAATGCATGTAACTATTGTGTTGTCGCCCACTGGTTTTGGACTGCATACTTTGAAGCCTTAGCCTTTGTGTTTTTTCCATTGCCATGTTGTTTTTATTTATTTAATTTTTTTTTTGGTACCAAATTTACAAAATTCAGATGAGATTGGATAGATATCAACTAATATTAGTTAGCTAACAGAGTAATAAAATACCAGAATTTCACTCAGCAAAACTGAAGCACAAACATCTTGAATTGTCTGTACCATGCAGCTAATCATTATCATAAAATTCTACAGACATTTACAAACTGTTGTTAAAAGAAGAGGGGATGCTACACAGTGGTAAATGTGTCCCTGTTCTTTTATGAAAGAGTAAAATGTCTCACTTTCAGCATTTGTTTTCTGCTTTTATGGGAATAAAATGTTGGCTTAGGAAAATTTGCAAATCATTGTATTTTGTTTTTTATTCATATTTTACACAGCTTCCCAACCTTTTTTGGCATTGGGGTTGTATGAAAACCAGTCTAAAAGGCGGCAGTGGCAAAAACACAGTCAAGAAGTCCAGTTCAGTGACTCTAGCTAGTAGAGCCGAGTCCTAGAAAATAACTGGCTACAGCTGCCTGTGTCTGGAACCTGGGGGACTGTTGAACTGGCCATGCTCCTAAAATTCACACCCTGTAGAGTTGTTATGAGGTGGAAGCTATCTGTAGAATACTTTTTTGTACCAGTCTGGAAACCTGCTTTTCAGTGCTGTAAAGTTGGGCATTTTAACATGTGAATCATTGTGGACTGACTGGCTTTTGGAGCCAGCCTCAGTTGAACACTAGAGGAACTGCAGTGTTTGGCACTTCCACGTTGGCATTGTTTTTCAGGCCTGGCGTATAGCAACTGAGTGTGCCTATTTGACAGAGAGAAGTGCCTTTCTATGGCAGAAAGGGGACACCTAAAATGGATAAAACTGTGGCTCAGCGAGGCTGAGATAATCCCTCCCACAACAACAGGTTAGCTCTTAATTTTTTTTTGTTTCTTGCTTTAAATTACTCGCACTTTTGCATCACAGGGCTCTGACTTGGAAAAAGTATTTTTGGAAATATCGATACAGCAGCACTTAAGTTGTTAGATTTGTGTCTTTGTTTTAGGAGCAAAAGAAAGAAATAAGGCCGTGGCTGTGATGGCAAGGTCGGGGAGTTAGAAATGATGTGTTGCTTTTGGCTTTTTTAAGGTATTTGCTTGCAAAAAATATGTCAGCCTTGTCTTAACAGTGGTAAGGTGCTCCTTGCCTGAGATACAAAAAGGATCATTTTTAGTAATGACTTAATCCTCTCTCCTCTTTCACCTGTTCTCCTTTGATCTCATGTGGGTTCAAATATTTGCTGCAGCATGAAAAATGCTTTGATACTGTCAGAAATTGTGACACAAAATTATGATAAAAGTGAACGTCATGATAATAAATTACTTTACATAAAAGCATCGGACAGGTCCTCCTCACTTCAAAGTCTTCTTCCTGTTTTCATTTAGATTTTTTCCCACAATCCCTTCATCAAAGAGCAAAAGGGGATGCTGTCTTTTTTGGCTTGCCTGTTTCACCTACACCTACACCATGTATCACTCTCTAGCCTTAGTGTTTGTCTTTAACTTTAATTTTGGTACAAGGATATCTTTAATACACCTCAGGACAGAATGTGCTGTCCTGCACACTGATACTCACACACAGACTAAATCTTATTTGGAACAAGGACACCTTTGATCGTGTTCCTCCTGGGTTGTTTATACCCACATTTCCAACAACAGAGCAAATTGAAAATGGGAATGTATAAATGCATAGCAATGAAATGTGACATGATGAGCTGCGCATAAATGATTTCAACAATGTCTACTCAATGTAATCGTCATACCTGGACAGTTGAATGCCCCCATCCACATTTCTTACACTTTTGTTTCTCTTTGGTTTGTTTCGAAGGATTAGTGTTATCTGTTGTGTCACCACCCACCTTTACACTGTACAGGCAGATATCTTCATTAGCAATTTTTCACAAGTAAATGGAACCCAAATTTTTAGATTTGCATTCAACACAAACAAATCTCTTTTGGTGGATGAGTCAGTGTGAGCTTTAGGGCAGCACCTAAAAACATAATGAAAAGGTCCATGTTTTGCTGAAGTGCACTTGAGTGACATTGCAGAGGAGAAAATGGCAGTTCATTTTAAAGGAGACTCTTTAATTCGAGGTAGTCAAATTACTGTGGTGAAAAGGTTGGTAAGACTAGGTTATGTGGTGTGTAGCATCATTTATCAGGTGAACTTGTGATCTATAAAGCAGTCTAACGAAAAAACAAAACAAAGAAAAACCTGGGTACATGTTGTGAATATGCTTTAGGTCAGTAGTGTTTAGTACTTAATAATTTTGCTTCAGCTAACCTAACACCCACCTTACCCAAAAGTAGTTTTTGTTTGTGTGTGTTGCTTAAAGAACTAAAATTCTACCCAGCACACAATAAGACTTTAGTTAACTGTCATTCTTTGTGATATCACCTTTTGCATGCAATAGGATGCACGACTGTGTGAAGTCATTATTTTGCATCTTTTGGCATCATTTTCTTTTTAACTTTGTACAATAAATGATGTGTTTTTCTTTTATTTAAATGTCTAAACTTCTCAATTATTTAAAGTTTGTTACTGAAGAAGTTGCTTGATGTTTTTGTGTCACAAAACTGTGTGGAGTTTGCCTGTCTGACTTCTTCCCCCGTTTCAAAAGCCATGCTTGTCAATTGCCAATTCTAGACTGGACATGGGTGAATGTTACTGTGAGTGTATCTCTCTCTGTGTTACCCCGTTATAGCCTGGTGACCTGTCCAGTATCTCCTTTGTTCTTGCTCTGTGACAGCTGGAATAGGCTCCAGTCCCTGAGAAACCTAAACTTTGCTTATGCGAATAGATGGATGGATGGATCAAATTCAGTTTGCCTAAGGTTAATTGAATAAAGATTTTTTAATTACTCTGAAATCTGAAATAAATAAAATGTTCTGATACTCGTGTAAAAGTGGCCATGTGGGACTGACTCAAATCCTCACTCTTTTAAATTTTACAAAGGCTTAAATTTGGAGGAGTTGCACCTTTGAGTAAGTGGGTGAAGACTGAGGTGGTTGTAGGTGTTTGCTGTCTCAATGCTAGCTATCTAAAGCCACCACATGTCTGCTAATTGAAACCATTCATTAATTCATCATCTTCCACTTGTCCAATTCAGGGTCGCAGGGGGTGCTGGAGCCTGTCACAGCTATCATAGGGCGAAAGGCAGGGTAATGGATTTCTCAACTATATTTTTGGTGTTGCTACCATTTAAAGCTTTTTAAATTGATTTTCTGGCAAACCAATATGGCTTGCTCTTTGGTTAATGTACATTTGTGCTAATACTGGTACCATGGCTTAGTTGGCTAAAGTGCCCGTTTAGTAAACAGGAAATCCTGGGTTGAAATCCCAGTGGTGCCTCACTCTTTGCAATTTCCCCCCTGTAATTAATAAAGTATACAGCATAAAGTAAAGTGATCCACAGACTTTGTGGATCACCTGGTTTTATTACTTCATAATCACAAAGTATTTTTAAAAATATGTTGGTCATTGGTTTATTTGTTAGTTTGTCTATTTTTCTGATCATATTTGACAATATGTGTCACAATTTTTAATGTATTCTTCAGAATTTTTGTCTGCTAGTAAGTATTAAGCCAAGCTAAAGGTCAAGATCTCAAAAAATGTTGAAATTTGAAAAAGTTGCTGTCTTTAACATGGGGCAATATTTTTATATTTTATTTTAGGCATTTTGCCATTAGACTGACAGAAAACCAGGAAAGAGAGGGAAATCAAATATAGCAAATGGTCTGGGGCTGATTTGAAGCCAGGCTCCTGCAGGAGGACTACAATCTCCAGTACATGGC
The DNA here is from genome assembly GCA_015106775.1 of Etroplus canarensis. Lineage (NCBI taxonomy): Eukaryota > Metazoa > Chordata > Actinopteri > Cichliformes > Cichlidae > Etroplus > Etroplus canarensis. Next base: position 5,297 of record VUQH01083283.1, read on the forward strand.
TCATTGTTGAGCACACAACCCATCATTGCACCCCTGCGTGAGGCAAAATTCTTAAAAAACAACAGCTTACTTGAAATTTTGTGCAATGATATAGTCTGGGGATGCCAAATAAATCAACACTTTTCATCTGGATCTAATTCAGAATGAAAATTTATTTTTAAATATGTTTTACTAACATGGTTAATCCCATTTATAACATTTAAAAGATCATTTTGATTTAATCTTGATCAATTCCATCTAATCTTTGCTAAAACATATATGGTCACTATCTCTAGACAATGACACTCTTTCAAACCTCCATCTCCTGTCATGGGTTGTGCAGGTGTGGGACTCAGACGCAGGACGCAGGCAGTAAAAGTTCACAGTGTTTATTGATAATGCAAAAGGGGGGTCTGCTTGCTGGAGCGGAGGCAGGGCGGAGCCGGCAGGTAGGCTCAGCGGCAAACAGCGTAGTAAGAGCTCGGCCAGAGCTCGGAGAAAGGCGATGAAGCGATGAGGTAAACAGCTGCTGCAACTCAAGAGCGAGGGAAGGCAACAGCGGCAGGAATCACACTCACGATCTGGCGATGAGCAGCACTCGCCGCCAGCATAAGAATAGCTCTCCAGTTTGCAGGATGGATGAGCGACAGGTGCGGCCGCCAGGACTCCCAGGTGAGCCCTGCAGGTAATTAGGTCAGGGCCGCCACACCTCCTGGAGAGCGATAGGGAGAGAGAGAGATAAAAGGGAGGAGAGAGAACACGCAGACCAAAACAACACAAAACACTCATGACAGGCCGACCAGGAGGCGGAGGTCATGACAAAGGGAAAGAGTTGTTGAAGCTAAATTAAGAGAGAGATGATGGTCTACTAGCAGCAGTATAGTTTCATGCTGATAAAGAATACAACAGATGCAATGTTTGCTTTGAGAGCATTAGTGGAGAATTATAGAGAACTTCAGAAGGAGTTGCACTGTCTTTGTAAATCTTGAGAAAGCATATGATAGGTTGCCAAGAAAGAAACTGTGGAATTCTATGAGGAAGTCGGGAGTGGCAGAGAAGTATGTGAGGGTGGTGCAACGGGAATTGCGCTTAATAAACGTCAGTTCAACGTCAGTTCACTGCCAATAAAACATCTTTCATCATCATAGGATTGAATTGGCGGCAATGCTGAAACGTCATGGTTCAGCTTTTCCTTTGCTAACGAGTATGGATCCACACCTATTACGCTGATTTTCTCATTGTATCTCTTTCTGTCCTCTATACTTAATGATTCTGCATAGTCTTTCTCCTCTTGCCTTTCCATGATTTTGATCACAAGTCGAATCCGACATCAAAACAGTTTAAAATTCGCGTTGGAGATAAACAGCAGTGTGTGTAAACAAGTACAGTTTGCCAACAAAGATGGGGTCGCTAAGGCGGTCATGTGACAAAAAAACGTGTCTGTGGGAACTATGTATACTATCTCTTTGGTAGGCAACAAGTTTGAAACAATGGTAGTGAGCTCTAACACTAAATCTCAAGATGTAACAGATTGACATATGTGAAAAGAAGGTTATTAACCTTTTTAAATATGAGATTAATTTAAAGCTAAGGCACCAACACCTGAACGACTTCATTTTATTATCATATTCCATTATGCATTTGTCAGTCTAAGAGGGAAAAGCATGATAAAAAGATTATTCAGCTAATATCTGAAACAGTCAACTGTATATTTTTAGGTCATGGCTAACCATCTACAATGGGCAGAACTTATTCATTTTATTTTTTGTCCATGGTGTCCTTGTATTTTTTTAGGATAAGAGCTATACCATGTTCCAACATCAAAAAATGAGTGTGTCCAACCTTACTGCTCCCAGGCCTTCTGATCTAACTTTGAATGTGCAACATGAGGGTCACCGTGAATCTCCTGATGTGACCCTAACACCTTCATTTAACACCACTAAGCAGCTTCAGTTCAATGGGAGAGCCAATCCTGAGATGTTCCCCACACAGTGCTTCCCACCTAATGGACAGGAACAGAAATGTGGTCCAAGTGTGCCAGAGGAAGGGAACCAGGTTCTTGATGTGAGCAGCAGCATATCAATTTGTAGGAGACAACTGCAAGAAGTCAAGCTGGCTGATTCCAAGCAGCACAAGGTAGGGCTTGCAATTCTACAACCATTAGCTCCATGAGCAACCATTAGCTGCTCTGTGTGTGTGTGCGTGTGTGTGTGTGTGTGTGTGTGTGTGTGTGTGTGTGTGTGTGTGTGTGTGTGCGTGCGTGCGTGCGTGCGTGTGTGTGTTTGTGTTTGGTGGGGGTGTCAGTTGATACTCATGGCCCAAAATCAGAGAATTAAAACTGCAGCCTTACAGAACTGTTAAAGTTATTCAGGTCCATTTTTTTAGGTTTCACACCCTGTAAATTGCTGTCTTATTGTCAGAGCCTGAGAGTATGTCCTGCACCAGACATGATTCACAAATGATTTAAGTGACAAGATGAAAAGTTGAACACCTAGATCAAAGATCCAGATATATTTGTCTGAAGTTGGTGGATACCAGAATATAAATGAGAGCAAGTGTTAGTATTTTTTACCCCCTTAAAAATTGATGAATGCAGTGTGATTTAATGAAAACTAGTTTGATTAAATTCCATCTTCAATAGATGAATTAAATAAATTTTTATAGGTCACAGTTATAAAGATATTCAGCTCTAGCTATGATGTGAAGTGTTGGTTTTGGAGTCCTTGTGACAAATGTGCAGCTTGTTAAAAACTGATTTTTGTACATCCAGCTGTCTCTCTTTACTCATAGTAATGTGTGATCACTGCTGATTTGGATGGCTAAAAAGTGCTGGGGAAAAGGATTGTTGGATCAGACTGTAGTCTATTACAAACTGAGGTAGACCTCAGCTCCAGTTGAAAAGATCCAGGATCAGAGGATAGTCAACTGAAGCGATCACAAGGCCTGTAGGGAGATCTGTCACTTGCCGGTTACTTGCTGCATTTACACAACTTGCTGCTGAGTGATATCCCAGCTTCCTTCAACAGTGTAGCTCCTGGCTGCTGATTTGTGCTAACTCCAGCAGGCAACATGCAGTGAAGGCTTTGACTGAAAGATTGTCTGAGGAATATGACAAGGAGTTTGTTTCCCTCCCTGCAACCCAGGTTTATTGACTGCCATTGATTCATCACCAGGATATCACAAGGCTTCCTTGCACTTTGTCAGAAAAAAATCATGTTACCATAGTAGTCTACTAAATCAATAGATCCACTGTTAAAAGACATTTCCTCCGAGGGTCAAGACAATGGCGTCTGTCCAGCATTGCCTTGAGCTCTGTCTGGAACTAAAGCATGTTGTTAAGATTTTCACTATCGTATTAGTCTGCACAAAACATTATATCAGTGTGTATATCGGACTGTTACTTAATGCAAAGTATTATATTTTGGACTGCTCACAGAAAGATAATCGCTGTTTTATTGGTGATACATTTGAAGGAAGAAGAGGATGAGACACTGAAGCCTGTTAATTCCAGTCATTGTGACTTACACCAGCTTGGCAGTCTACGGACACAGGATGATGAGGAGCTCCGAATGCTGGCAAGTCTAAAAAGAGTGGAAGAGGAAGATGAATGTAAGGTATCGGGCCTCAGTGCATCTCAGATCCACCGGTGTAATGTCAGTCTCAGTGTAAGCAGTGACGACACCTCTACATGGACCCACATCTCTCCGGTATGTACTGTCATCCTTTGCTACCCTTCATCTCTTATTGACTGTTCACTAACAAGCAGCACATGTGCAGCTCATCTACCACTTACAATCATTAGCAGGTTGTTCCTGTTTCTATCTCCTGTCTAGAGTATATTGTTTGACCTGAGTTGATCCTCATTCTTGCTAATTTACATTTCAAGCCTCAACTTACACCACCGTGAAGTGCTAATGCACCTCTTTCTCCAGTATGTTTTTGCATTATTAGAGATTATTGAGACAGAAACACATTAATTGCCCTCTTCCAGTTTTTAAATATATACAGGCATAATATCCACAGGTCCCTCAGTGAATAAAAATTATTTAGGTCATTTGAAAATATCCCCAGAGGTCTTTAGAATTCAAAGATGGTGCAGTTTTCTCTTGGCTGTTGAAGGTCATTTAGATCTATGGTCCATTAACAAAAGCACATTTCACTTATGGAGAGATAACACTATCATGTCTGGCTCTGCTGAGTCCACTGTAGGATCCCCAATGAATAAAATCATTACACATTCTTGAGTTATAGGCCTGTTACCATTTCTGTATATGCAGGTATCCATTAGTGTCCTAAGATTTAAGGACACAATGAATAGTGCTATTACCTCAGGGATTACCATCTCATTGTTCCTATTGCAGATGCAATTATGTGGTCACCAGTAAAGACATGTATCTTTAGACCCAACATTAGGACCAGATTTAGATTTTACTATATCGTGCCTTGAAGTGATGTTTCTGGAGTCAGCTGATGTGTTTATAATTGTAGTGTATGGCAACAGCACCACCAACAGTATTTTGAGAAAACACTTTTCAATAAAGGGAAAGTGAGAAAGATAAAGAACAACACCAAACATTAAATAAACCACAAATAAAACAAGTAGAGATATAGCTTTTTAGACAATGTAGCAAATAAAACATCCGTCAAAAGGATATAATACACTTTTGTCAAACACCGATATACCAGGCAATTACATGATGTAAATAGTCACTGTCTGACCCTGGTCCTCCTTCACTGGTAATGAGAATCCATCTCTTGTCCCTGAATGCTATGATTCAAGTGTTCCCTATTGAAGTCATTAATGCTAATATTGGTTGGTTGGTTTTCAAGAGAGAACTGTGTACAAAAGACATATACTGCTTAAGAACAGACAGGCAGACACATAACCCTAATATGAGTTATACATGTTCACAAATTAAGAAAAGCATATGTAAGGCTAGTTGCAGATACATATGTATAACCTTTTAAAATGACCAATGAATTTATATATTTATTTGTTTTGTAGCTCATTCTCTTTATGGGCAATAAAGTATTTTACTCCAGGTTTTTTAGCAGTACAGCTAATGTTAGATTGTCCTTTGGTTTGACAGTGCAAGTGATATATAAAAATTTAAGCTAAGAACAGGGGTAACCACGCAATTTTTGCAGTAGAGCATTGTAAATGAACAACAAATGATGCTACCGTCTGCTGTTAGCGAGGGAGGACCATCTTACAAATAATCACCTGTAATAAATCACAATTCACTCTTGTACTCATAATGACACTTTAAGAACAAGCATCCAAAGAAATAATATCACCATAATCAGCCAAGGCACATTTGTGGATTGTACAATAGTATTACAACCAGTGAATGAGAAACAGGAGTTGTTTCTATAAAAACACAATTTTTGTGTTTAATTTTCTAGAAAGATGCTCTACATTTCTCTTAAAAGTTAGTCTAACATATCGCCAAAAATTCAGAGTTTGAGTTTTGTGCCCATGAGGAGATTAATTATGGACTGTAGGCTGGTTACTTTTTTTCTCATTAATAACTTGCCTTAGTTTAATTAGAGTTTAAGACAAGCTTATGTTTGATGAGAGATTTCTGAAATGTAGGCTGTAGATTTGCAATTGCCGGATCAAGGGAAGAACCAGTGGTGTATAAAATAGTATAATCTCCATAAAAATGTGCATCATAGAGTAAATGTAGCAAATTAGATTTGAGACACAGTGGTATGTTGTCCTAGATATTAAACATATTTTTGTGGACACAGCTAAAGACTGTCATTTTAATCTAATGGTTTTCTTTAAAAAAACCAGATGATTGCAGCACAGATGAAAATCAGAAAAAAAAACAAGAAAGAAAACATACAGTTAGTACATTTCCACCAGCCAGTGCTTTCAGTTATTTTGCCTTAAAAAAGATTATTTTCTTCTTTGACAAATAGCTTGACAGTAAAAGTGTGCTCCTATAGAATAATAGTATAACTATATTTTTAAAAGTCATCAAATAGAGCTCATGGTGGAATAAGTTATTTAATGATAATGTCAGTGTGATATTTAAAAGAAATCAAATCTCCAAATGATTTGATATAGTACATAAAAGAGACATGCTCAGTGTTCTGTAGAGTAGATTAATAGGGTAAAGTGAAGCAGATTTTTTACATAAATCTATACATTTTCTTTACTTGTCCTTTCATAGTTAAGTAAGTTATATTTAACTGTTTTAAAAATGAATCACTATCAGTCTTAATGAAATATTTTGAAATGTATTCTGTGGAATTAATTCCTTCATATGTTAAGGTGGTTTAGGTGTAGCTTTACACCTTTGGCTCGCTTTTTATGTGTGCTTTTCATTCTGTTTTTTTGTTTCTTTGTATTAAAACCTTTATTAGTTTTTTGCTTTCCTTTTACATTGTCAACTCTGCTGTCACTCCCTTCCTGTTCTGGTCAACTTTTTGACAAATCACCATTCAGTCTATGCACAGCATCACCCACATTGAACTACGTGCCATTGGTTTTTTGGAGGAATGCATGCTGCTTGTCTGCATAGGTTGTATACTCCCCTGCATTGGCAACCACCCATGCAAATGGACTCAAACACAGCACCATAAACTAGCTCCTTATAGTTAGTGTGCGACCAGTAAAGGTATAGCCCTGAACGGTCCCAATGTGTTCATGAATTCTGATCTGACCCGACCCCACTTGATGTGATGTTATGCTAGATGCCATGGTCAGTTTGGGGGGGGGTTTGGGTTTTTTTATGCAGATTTGATGATTGGCAACCAAAGTATGCAGTAGTAAAGTTGATTCCATAATATCCCTAATATTTTTTAACTGATTTCAGCCACAGCACCAGCAGACATCTAGGGCAGCAGACACAACATGGTGTTACCATGAAAGTATATGATCCCACAGTCAGTTTGTTTTTTGTTTCGTGCAGATCAGATGGATGATTATATGTATAGCTATATAGCTAAAAATGAAAAAAAAAATGACAGAAAATACAGCATGGTCAGTGCGTATTTTCAGAATGGCTGAAAATCTAATCAGTTTTACATCTCATGGAGGTCTATCACTCTGCCAAAATTCAAAATCTTGCATCAAACAGGTTTTGAATTATTGCACTCGCACAAAGGATTTGTGGTGGTGGTGGCATGGTGTCACCATAAAAGTATATGATTCCACGATCAATTTTGCTTTAGGTTTGTGCAGACTGGACAAATAGTCACAGAGATATGGCTTAAAATGTGAACATTTTTACATATAACACCACCTACTGGCAAATCTGCATTTTCAAAATGGCTGAAAATCTAATCAATTTCAGATCTCATTTAGGTCTATCAATGCGCCAAGATTTAAAATCTTGTGTCAAATAGTTTTTGCACTATTGTGATGACACAAAGCTCTTGGGTCGGCGGCAGTGGTGGCAGCTGCAGCTGCAGCAGCACTGATGAGTCAGTCGTATCCCTGCTTTTCAGAGAGATAATTAAGGTTTAGTCCCATCTCAGTCCTGCAGCCAGCCCTCACTCTTTCTTAGCATTTATGAGCCCTACTCACTCACAAGTTCTCTTGCAACACAGAGGAAGACTCAGTGTGGTGGCACACACTGTCAGAATGTGTGCTTTTTTAAGAAAGAGGGGAAAGCTCTGTGATTAATTTTAAATTTGACTGGACTGCTTTAGGAAACAGATAATAATGATGTATTTTCGGTTGATTCCTTGTAATTTTCCCAGGGGGTCACCACAAAGGATTAATCTGTATTTGGCAGAGGTTTTACGCTGGACATCTTTCCTGATGCTACCCTTCATGGTGGGAGGGGTTTGTGTCTCCACCTGGAGTCAAACCAGGGTCTTTTTGCTTTTAAGGCAAATGTGTAAACCGCTACACTACAGGGTCTATAAAGAGATAATAATGATAAATAACAAATAAACTTTGTTTATCACCAGCTCTAACCAGCGACTCCTACCCCCCAAGTTGATAGGATTGGGTTCTTAGCATTGTTACACAGAAAGCCCTGGCTGTCTGAATGTTGGTATACTGCTGTTTGAAAGCAAAACTACTCAGCTGTCATGGGTTGTCATGGTGAGAGAAATGCGGACCGCTATGCAGGACTCGGAGACTGAAGGGTAAACTCAAAAAGGGCTTTATTTAGCCAACAATTCAACAAGCTCATCTGACGCCGGCTGCTCTGGGGCGTGAAGCTCATCTGACGCCAGTTGCTCTGGGGTGTGCTGCTTGGGGTGGCACCGGGGAAGAACTGCATACTGGGCTGGCTCTCAAAAACATCCAGGATATGGATGAGCTTGAGCATTCTGCTCATATTGGCCCGCTGGCCAGTATGAGCATTCTGCTTATATTGGCCAGCGGGCGCTCCAGCGCCTCAACGCAACTCTGCAGGTTGCTGAGAACGTTCAGCAGTTCCTCCTCCGGAAGATTGCAGTCCGCAGGGTCCACTACTGGTCGCGCCATTCTGTCATGGGTTGTCATGGTAAGAGAAATGTGGACCGCTATGCAGGACTCGGAGACTGAAGGATAAACTCAAAAAGGGCTTTATTTAGCCAACAACTCAACATAAAGTCCAGAGGGAAAAACAGGTTGAGTACACAGGAATGCTGGTGAGAGGATGCCAAACGGGAACGTAACAGGATGATGTGACAACGACAAACCAGGAAGACAGGACTTAAATAGATGGAGTCTGAATCACGAATAGGAAACAGGTGGGAAGGGAACACAGCTGGGAACAATCAGGGCAGGAAGTCAAACAGGGCACAGAACACCAGACCAGAAGGATACCAAAATAAAACAGGACATGACACAGACCGAGACGAAGACCACTAGGGAGACAGACCAGGCAGGGGACAGAAGGAGGAAAAACAGGCTCCAAAAATAACTGAAAAGGGTGAACCATGACATCAGCCATGGCATGACTGCAAATAAAAAATCACTGCATGAACTTGTCTTGGCTTAAAAATTTGATTTCCATTAAAAAGGGGTCTTTAAATTCAGTGGAGTAGATTATTATTATATGTGTTAATACAGAAAATTATATCAGGAGAACAAGTAAGAGGTCTTAGATTTAGTAGTAATTACTACCCAGCCTGTAATTTTGTTGGGGCGGGTACAGTATAATGGAAATAAACAATAAAAAACAGCCACTTGATAGGGAACTCGGCCACATTCATCTCAAAGAAAATGCCTTGATAAAAAAAAGGCAGCAAGATGGAAATAAATTACCTAGTATTGGTTGACTGGACCTCTTTGCCAAAGATATCAGTGCAGCATAGTTTTACAAATAAATATTTTAATGCACCTTTCAGTTTTATATTTTCATAATGCAATTTCCCCTCTGAGATTAATAAAATATTCAGATTCTGGTTCTGATAACAGATAGTTATGGGTACAGAAATAAGAGCCTCAGATGTTGTTGATCAGAGACAAGTAAAGCTCTTTGGATTTCTGATTATTGTAGGGTCCTTTGCCCTGGCACCCAGGTAAATCAATTCTGTATAATGGTTATATGATATTTAAAAGGGAGCGTTAATACAGTCCAAGTACTAAAATGTTTTAACTAGGGAGGCAATATAGATATTATAGATGTCAGCTCTATGTGGGCTTTGATGACACACAACAGGTAGTGTGTCAGGAAAGTCATCACATTGACTCCCAAGCTACTGACAGCCAATGCTGCTATATTGAACATCCACACCACATTTTATTGTTTGGTCAAGAGGTGATGTTTGTTCAAAATAAGGGATGTACTTCTGTTTGCAGCAGATGTGCTTAGTGCTCTCTTGAAACTGGAGTTCATGCAGATGTAATTGAATGTGTGAGGTACTGGGTTTAATGTTACAGATGGAACAGATGGAACACAAAAATGGTTGTGGGTACCTAGATCCTCTTCTTCACCTGCCAGATAACTCATCATCATTAGTCCATATTACCTGCAGAATTCCACAGGGTGCAGTTTTAGGTCTTGTCTTATTTGAACAAGCTGATTAGATACAGAAGACAAGGAAACACAAAGATGGCTAAAATAAACTCAAACACTACAAGGACTATAGCCTCAAAATGAGTGCTTCTTCATCAAAGTCATGTAATGTAATAGACTTTAACAGGCACCACGCTTAAAAATCCTCTTGAGGCTATAATATGGTCTTTAGCTTTGACAAGATGGAGAGGGTAATGCGCTTGTGTTTCTTGCAGCTTAAATGTCTATATATTGAAAGGGAAACCATTGCCATCTTCTACCTGTAATTCTACTTATGCTTAAGGTCATTTATATTTACAGAGTATAAGCACATCTAAAGTTTTGAACACATTATTAGGTGGAAGTGATTTCTCAGTCATAGTTTGTTCACCCTTTACTGCTCACCCATCCCACCTGCTCCTATCATTTTTCTTCTCTAGGCATTTTTTTCTTGTGGTTTCCCAGAAAGCAGAATCTTTTTATTTTTGGTTTTTTGCCAGTTACCATGGTACAAAACAAAACTGACCTTTTTCCCTGAACTGAAAAGGCAGGACAAGGCTTGCCATAAACTGTAGACTTGTAAAAATGAATAATTAAGGTTCATTTGGAGTTATACTGAGATTTTTTATATAAGAAATATTTTTTATTTAACTTGATTTTCTTGGCTGCTGTCCTTTATGTGTGATTTCTAGGAGGCACTTTATTTTAAAATGGGCAGCTGAGTTGATGTCCTGTAGAGTTGTGTCCCCACAAAAGAAATGTTGCTGCTTTATTTATGGGTGGCACCTAGCAGCATGACACACCGTAGTTTAATTCTCAGGCAAGACTGCATTAAGTACATTATTTCATTGGATTTGCACAACTAAGCTGTGGTGAACCACAAGCCAGTCTACTCCTAGTGCTGGTCCCAAGACTCAGTAAATGGGAAGGACTGTGTCAAGAAGGGCATTCGGCATAAAATCTTTGTCAAATCAAATATGCAAATTCTTATTCGGGCTCACAGCCCAGGTTAACAATGACTGCCTCCAGTGCTGTTAGCCAACAGGGTCCCGGTGGAACCTATGCTTCTGTTAGCCGAAGACAAAGGAGGAGGAGAGGGGGAAGTCATGTTAGAAGGCAGAGAGAGAGAGAAGGAAAGGTAGGAGTGTGGAGGTGAGAGTAGGGACTTTAAATGTAGGGACTCTGACTGGTAAAGGGAGAGAGCTGGATGATGTGTGCAAGAGACCAGGTGGAAGGGAAGCAAGGCCAGGAGCACTGGAGGTGGATTCAGACTGTTCTACCATGGTGTAGATAGGAAGAAAAATGGAGAAGGGGTGAAGGGGTATGTGAAGAGTGTTCTGGATGTGAAGAGAGTGTCAGACAAAAGCATGACTTTGAAGCTGGAAATTGAAGGTGTAACGTTAATGTCTTTTGGAAAGGAAAGAGGAATTCTGGAGTAAGTTGGATGAAGTGGTAGAGAGTGTTCCCAAGGCAGAGAGAGTGGTGATTGGAGCAGACTTCAATGGACATGTAGGTGAAGGGAATATAGAGTGATGAAGAGGTGCTGGTAGGTATGGTGTTAAGTAGAGGAATGTGGAGGGACAGATGGTAGTGGATTTTGCAAAAAGGGTAGAAATTGCTGTGGTGATCACACATTTCAAGAAGAGGATGTGACATAGGGTGACCTATAAGAGTAGAGAAAGAAGCACACAGGTGCACTATAACTTATACAGGAGGTGCAACCTGAAGAGGGTAGGGGATTACAAGGTGGTGTCAGGGGAGAATGTAGCTAGAAAAGGAAGTGAGTGGAGGTAGAGCCAGGGATTAAATGGTGGAAGTTAAAAAAAAGAATGTACATGGAGCTGGCTCCAGAGAAAAGAGGTTAAAGATATTTAACCAGCTTAAAAAACTACAGGCAGACGTTGTTTTATTACAGGAGACTCATAAACCTGTCACAGCTACAAACTGTCATGGTCCGCCCTTTGGTTAGGGTTTTGTGTCCTGTTTTTGAGTTCTGTTTGTTCCTTTTTCACCCCATGCCTTGCCTGTTTCCCTTGTTAGTGGTCTTCATCTCTGTCTGCATCTAGTCTTGTCTTATTTTGGTAGTCTGTCGTGTTCCCGGTTTTGTTCCCCCTGTCTCGTGTACCCTGGTTAAGAGCCTGTTCTCTTGTCTTCCCCTCATTGGTTATCCATGTTAGGTCTCCCCCGCCGTGTCCACCTGTCGTGTGTTCATTGATTAGTCTCTGTGTATTTAAGTCTCGTCTTCTGTGTTTCTCGTTGTCGCGTAGTACTGGTTTCCCCGTGTGCCACCCTCTCGTCTTCCCAGGATTCTTGGTACTCTGTATGTTCACCCTCTGTTTTGGCAAATAAAGCCCCGTTCCTTTCATGTCGTCTCTGCGGTCCTGCATATTGGGTCCACACCTCACCCACAGCATGGCACACAATGACAGAGTGGAGGTGAGAGTAGGGAGTGTAAATATAGAGACTATGACAGGTGCAGTAAAGGGCAGAGCACTGGCTGATATGATGGAGAGAAGGAAGGTAGATATGAAGTGGTAGAGAGTATTCCCAGGGGAGAGTGAGTGGTGACTGGCGCAGACTTCAATGGGCAACTAGGTGAAAGGAACAGAGGGGATGAGGAGGTGTTGGGTAATTATGGTGTTAAGGAGAGGAATGTGGAGGAAGGTGCACACAGGTGGACTATCTTATACAGGAG
>VUQH01083287.1:4956-28109 GCA_015106775.1 Etroplus canarensis
CTTATGAGTTGAAGGTGCATGCCAGCTGACATAAAAAATATGGTTTGTTGGCCTAAGGGCAGCAAAGAATGTTGATGGGGGAAGCTGGAGGCTTGTGATTACTCCCTGAAGCATGCAGAGCTCTGCATGACGAGCTACCTCGGCATGACTCGGACATCAACAATGACCTCTAGACAATGGTCATACATTAAGACAGCCTCAGTGAAGCTGAGAGACAGAAATGTGCAGAGAAAGAGGGAGGAGGGAGAAGTACTATAACAAGGGGATCAGTTAGAAAAGCAGACAGCTCTATGCTCATCCACCTCTGTGCATTCAATCAATCACTGTAATTCATCTCAGCTGTACCCCAGAGAGTAAACACTGGGCAAAGATTATAGCGACTAATGATGGTACCTCTAGGAATATGACTTTTTTCCCCACTGCTCAATATTTGTTCAAATTTCGAGCTTTAACACCTAAGAAAAAGCTGCAGACTTGTGTTCAAGTTGTTATATACACTCTAAATTCAGCTTGAATTCAGTTGAAATGTCAAATGCGCATTGAAACTTACCTATGTGCACTGTAACTTTGCCCTTTAGATCACAAATGCCAATGCATTTATGTATCAGAACACATTATAACACTTTGGTTGTGTCTGTGTGGGTATCTCATGACGTAGGGAATGTATGCTTTTGTTATAACATTATTACAGCACATTGCTAAACAAGCATGACACTGTGTGTAGGTTGAATGCCCACTGGTTGAAAAGTAGGCCAAAACAGGAAAGTGAGTGACAGCAGAGTTCACCACAAATGCTGGAAGCATGAAAAAAAATCAAAGATTAGAAAAAAACAGCATACAAAGCTCAGATTGGCTGTTGTGGGCAGTTTTCGTGGTTTTTAACACTTAGTTTCACTGTTTTTATGAAATAACTTTGGTCTTCTCCACGGCTGACTGAAGGACTAACAACAGCACAACAGCACAGGCAAGAGTAGCCCACAGATACTGCCCCTGATGAGAGTAAACAACTGCAACATGAAGACCGTGGTCTGCAATGCTGTCCATAGGCTTTCTGTAGAACCGTTGTGATACTATAAATCAGCCATTACAAGTGATTAACTTTTGGAGTCAATCTGGATCTGGATCCAGGACCTTTTTTTTTTTTTTTTAGATTATTCAACACTGTCAGATAGGGCTGTTCAGTCTGTTCAGTCAGGTATGCAGTCTTGGATGTGTCACTGTAAGGGAAAACTTAGTAACACAGTCTCAGGACTATTTATTTATTTGTCTGTTTATTTATTTATTTCTTTGTTTGCATACAAGGACATGTGAATGGGCTTATAAGTTACCACAGAAGGACTCAAGAAATGGTCATTCATTTAAAAGGCTATGAAACAAATCCCATGGGACAATGTTTTTTTTCATTTTCCCTGGTAATATTTTAACATCTGCTTTTGCTTTGCAGGTTTTTAATTAGATTTTTAGTTTTCATTTGGAATATTTCTGCACCTTATTACATTGGCATCACAGTCCATGGACTTTTCAGATGTTCACAGATGACATTAAGATTTATCTGTATGGAATAGGGAGCAGGTGGAAGAGGCCCTGAAGAGGTGGAGGCATACAGTACCCTGGACAGAAGAGAAATGAAAGTCAGTTGAAGCAAGACAAAATAAATTTGTGTGAATGAGTGGGAGCCAGGCAGACTGGGGAAGATGCAAGGGGTAGAGACAGTTAAAGTGGATGAGTTTAAATACCTTGGGTCAACTAGCCAAAGCAATGAGCAAGCATAAGAGAGGTGCAGAAGAGAGTGCAGGTAGTGTGGGGTGAGTGGTGACAAGTACCAGTGGTGCTTTGTGACAGAAGAATTGCAGCAAAAGTGAAAGGAAAGCCTTACAAGACAGTACCCAGCAAACATCGTTGAAACCATGACAGTGTCTTTCTGGTCAGATCTAGTCGCTGTATGACATCAAAAAATGAACTGCAGACAGTGGGATGCTGATATTGTTTCAACGAAGAAAAAAGGTTGGGTCAGACCGGCTCTTATAGAGTAAGAAATGTAGATCAGATTTTTGCAGTAAAGAAATTAAATACATCTTTCTTCACCTTTTTAAAATAACTAATCTGGTTAGTGCATAGTTGTGAACGCACGTCCACACAACATCTTCTTCACATACACAGATTACTCTTAGAGGAGCCTGTCTTTTAAAAAAAAATAAGCAACACATTCAAGCAATTCATGATTATAAAAATCTAAATTTCATCTAATTTGTTTCCTGGTGAACTTCATGCTACAGACTGTTAGAATCCTTGCCTCTTTTTCCCTGGTGTCAGCGTTATAATCGTAAGGGATACTACCACATAATATGAGTCATGAAATAGCTCAGTACAGAGAAGTGCTACAGAGGTGGAGGCAGTGAGTGTGAGATGCTTTTGCTTTGTATGACTTTTTAAAAATCTTGTTAAAGAGGATTTTTTTTCATCATTTGGCTTGATTCTAACTGCTAGAAAGTTTAACAACAAAGGGGAGGCAACATTTAAAATCATCATTTCAATGTGTAGGGATCGTCAGAACATTGGTTCAACTTTCATTTTGAAAGTATTTTGGAACATGACACATCTTCAGCAAAAAAACCTCCAGGCGATATGTATTCAGCATCAAAATTCTTGTATGGTTTGAGGACCCTGCCACTGACAAAAAGACAGGAGGTGGAGCTCGAAGTGGCTGAGTTGAAGATGCCGAGATTTTCGCTGGGAGTGACCAGGATGGACAGGATCAGAAAAAAGTATATCAGAGTAACAACACAGGTTGAGCAGTTTACTGAAAAAGTCAGAGAGGCACGGTTGAGATGGTTTGGACATGAGCAGAGAAGGGATAGCGGTTACACTGGACAAAGGATGTTGAGGATGGAGTTGCCAGACAGGAGAAAAAAAGAAAGACCACAGAGAAAGTTGATGGATGTAGTGAAGGAGAACGTGCAGAGGGGTGGTGTGACAGAAGAGGATGCAAGGAATGCGGTGAGATGGCAGGAGATGATTCACTGTGGCAACCCCTAAAGGAAACAACAAGAAAAAGAAGAAGAAGTTACGTTAGCTACACCGAGAAAAAGATTTGATTTGGGTTACAGTACAATTTGTTCAAATGTTCTTTTCATGGTTTCTTAGGAGATGGGTCCCATATGAGGAATATGTTGTGCTGTCACAACATGTATGCTACCAATTGAATTACATTATTTTTAAAGTCTTGCTGCCCGTCACAAAACCAAAAAGACAGCTTGTGTCTATGAATGCAAACAAATCAAACATCACAATTTGCCATGGGCCCAGAGGGGGAATACGAGGAGAAGTTTAAGGGGGAGTTTAAAGTTAGCATCTCTAAATAGAATGAGAGGTCATCTGATGTTACAGATTTACTGAAAAGGACATTCATTTTGTGTGATATCATTTTAGGAATGTTTGCTGTCATTTTTGTTTGTTATAATTGAGTTTGCAGCAGAAATGAAGAGGTGCAGGGACGAAAGCATAAAACTAGGTCACGGGAGAGTATTTTTGATGTTATGTGGAAGGACTGGGAGTAACTAGATGAATCAGTTTCCATGAAAAGTTTCTGACAGTGATAGCTGGACATATAAACCCTTGAAGACATCAGTGGCCACTTTCCTTGAACATTATTTCCATAGCTGTGCTGACACAGTCACATGTCCATCTGCTTCATTTTCTTAGTGATTTGTTCTAAACAAATAAAAAATCTGACCAACAGCTTTTGAGTGTTGACAAGACAACAGCAAACAAACACAAAACAGGTTGAGTTTTAATTGGTTTCACTTGTGATATTTGTATTCTTTGGACATACCACCATCTTTAACACAGTCAAAATACATTTGAGAAAATGGTGAAAAAAAGAGCTCCAATAAATATCACCAATATAACGCTAATCATGGTTTAATTATATCACAAAGTAATTACACAGCAATTATAGCTCCTATTATGTCTGAATGAGGACATTAAAAAGAGAGAATACATATGACTTGATTAAAATTATATATTAGGTATTTCAATGAGGAAATGTTATAAAGTAAATCGTTTTGTCCCTTTGCACAAAATATAGTTTAATCAGTTTAGTTCCATTTGATTAAATTCACTGATAAATTAGTAGTGTGTTCCTTCCCCCATGTTCCCACTCTATCTTTGTAGCACTGCTGCACCAAAATTAACTGCTTTAACAGCGATGTACTACCTGCTATTGCAATGCGACAACATTTTTCAGAGGTCTGTGTGCTATGCCTTATTACTCTGTGCATACAGGCATAAACACCTTGATCTGAAATTGGCTTTTCAGTGAAGTTTTTTTACGGTTCTATACAATCTACTGCAGGCAGTGAGCAGTCGGCTGGCTATCAGAAAAGTCATAGCAACAACTACAATGAGGGAGAGCTCAATGAAGCAAATTAACATCAGAGCTTCACATAATAGACATTTTTCAAAAACATACAGAACAGCAACATTATTGTGTTCTTGTTTATGCTTTGATTTTTTTTTCAGTGTTCTTCATAGATGTAGAGTGCCAAAGCCTCAGGCCAGATGATCTTTCATCAAAGAGAGTGACAAGTGTCAGTTGGGAAGTTGACCAGCTGAGGAGGAGGAGGGCAAGACTAATAATACATGTCCTGCCTCAAGGCAAAAAGCTGCACATTGCTGTTGTTCAACATTCAACATGCTTTTACAGCATTACATTACAATGAGAACCATTAATTTGTTTCAACCAATTTATTAAGCATTTGTAAGAAGTAAGATGTCAAAAGATTCTTTATGGTGGCAAGTATGCAACTATTTACATCTTTAAAGTTTCATCTTTGGAGTATTTTCTTCATTAATTTATTATTATTATTATTATTATTTGTAGGTGCCTTTCAAGGAACCCAAGGTCACCTTACAAAATGCAAATGACAGATAAAACACATTGACAACGTATAAAACTATAAGACTATAAAAGTATCAATAAAATGTACCTACAATGAATATGCTAGTTCATAAAGATGTGTCTTTAGATAGGATTTGATAGTGTAGAAAGAGCTTATACTGCCGATATTGGGTGGAAGAGAGTTCCATAAACGAGGAGCATAACAGCTAAAGGCTCTGGACCCCGTAGTGGCAATGTGTGTAAGTGAGATGGATGGAGGAGAAGGACCTGAGAGTGTGGGATGTTGTGTTGATGCGTAAAAGATCAGACATGTAATGAGGAGCAAGGCTGTGGATAGTTTTGAGCACAATTTTGTAATCAATACGATATTTGCCATTTTGCAATAAAATCACTTAAAATTCCTTGAATTTCCAAACACCAAGGTCATTTTCTTGTATTGCGGAACTGTTTGGACTCTTCATGCTAAATATGCAGCAACAATTTGTTCAATATATTATTCATTATCTATGTGTTATAATTTTTTTCTTTTTTTGTACAAGTCCAGTTGTGTCACCAAAGCAGCTCTGCCCCTTTGGTACATGTTTGATCTGATGCAATGTTTCGGTGTGTGGAACATATCATCCAAATGAATACCAGGACCAAGGTCTGATACCAGAACATTGCATTGTAACAAGTTCATCATTGTTAATCACTTCATCTGTCAGTGGTTTTAATGTTAAGGCTGATTATAGTATTTATTCTACTTAGCAAATTTATTCAAGAACTTTTTGTCACCTCCTCCAAAGAGGGTACGGTTGTGGTTGGGTTTGTTTGTTAGCAGGATTATGCAAAAAGCCAATGGAATGGCACAAAAATCGTACCAGTGGTAGAACTTTGTCCAACTCACAGCAGATTTATCACATTTGTACTGCATCTTGTCCATTTATATATGTATTTGACTAAACAGATCCTTCACAGAGGTGAATGCAACCTACACAGATGTGCCTGCGTTCAGTCCTCCTACAAACCAACAGCATGCAACTCAGCATGAATGAATGATGCATAGGTGCATAGGCTGAAAGCTGATTGACTGATAAGTGAGCGAGACCAGGAAAGTGAGATCACCACAAATGCTAGAAGCGTGAATATACATTAAAAAATATAAAAAGAACATAGCATGAAAAGCTCAGGCTGCAGCAAACAGTTTTAATTGTTTTAAATGCTTAGTTTCAGTTGAGCCCTTTGTATACAATAACTTTGGTTTTCACCATGGTTGGCTGAATGGACGGACGGCAGCACAGGCAAGAATAGTCCAGATATTGGTTCTTTGTGGCACTGTCACCTGATGACAGTAAATAGCTACAACATGCAACCTTGCTGAGCCTTTGGGGACATTTCCAGCCTCAGATGTGTCACTCTCAGGGACAACTTAGTAACACGGTATTGGGTCAGTTTTTATAGTAGTCACAACATTAAATCTGTTATCTTCATAAACAGGAATTTTACATGAAAAAAAGTTTCCAGTTAAAATTGACCACATCAGAAGAAAGGAAATGGTGTTCATTTAGAAGACAAAAGTAAGAATCCCAGAGGGCATTTTTTTTATACTTCTCCTGCTTTTTCATTCGCTGTTTAGGTTAGATAATCCATAGTTGGCTAGATTTAGGCATTTTGATATGTTGGAATTATTTAGAAAAAACTTTGATTTGGGATCAAATTCAACCAGTTTCAAAACCTCTTTTCTAGGTTTCCTAAGTGATGACTCTTACCAGAGGAGTTTTGAAAGAATATGTTGTGTTGTCACAAATGTACACTACCGATTAAATTAGAATATTTTTAAAGTCATGCTGCTTGTCACAAAAAGAAAAAGGATTCTTTGTATCAAGAAATGGGAGGAGAAGGGGGATGGTTAAAGTTAGTACTTCCAAAAACACAAGGTTATTTATTATTACAAACTTTAATGAAATTACATTAATTTACTTTGATTAGTCCGCTGTGGCGACCCCCTTGAAGAAAATACAAGAGAGCAGCCAAAGGTACATTTTTATGTGTACAGTAGGCATGCAACAAATTATTCTCTTTCTATGATGAAAATGTCTTGATATCAAAGTTCACAATATTTCATATCTTGGTTTTATTTTTTTTGGTTTTTTGTTTTGTTTTGTTTCATTTTGTATTTTCTACAGTCAAGGTTCTGGAGAATTTTGTGCACACTGGTTCATCATTAAAGTCTATTCATACTGCAGTGCTGCAATTACAGTCAAATCAGACCTTTACTACCCTTTTGCAATAGCACTAAGGTAATTTTAATCAAATATTCAAACCCTATGAGCATCAAGAGCTTAGGTAACACTTGAATACTGATACTCAACAATCAGAGACCAAAAGCCATGGTTAACCTATACAAACTATGTAACTCTTAAAATGCACTCTGTGTTTATTTCAAAGCTTCTACATCCTAATTGTAACTGCTTCTCTCAGAGTTTTGCGTAAGCACTCCAAGTAGAATTTCTTCCTTTCTCTCTTCACTAGTTTCACCCATAAGTGCCTTTGCTAACCTTGGTTGGCTGAACATAAATACACAAAGAGCCATTATTTAATTTTAAACTGTATGTGTAATTTAAAGTGATGAGGTGAATTATCCCTCTCCTGCAAATTAAAATACAGTTGCGTGCTGCCCATTGCTTCATCTCATGAAAGGAAGTGAAAAATGACTGCATTAAAATAATTTAAAGCCCTTCCGCAAATTGAGGTTCTTAGAAAGTAAAAGGTCTATTTGAATAGTCCATGACCTCCAGAATACATTGTCTGTAGAAGCGAATCATGATAATTAATATGTGATGAATAGGTCTATTTTGTCCCACTGCTAAAAAGCACAACGCTAATTTAGGGTTTGTCATCTATTTGTCTTGTGTAACCTCCTATTTTTTCTATTGCCAGGAGCATGGTCTACATAAACTAATTCACATAACAACTTTATAAATGTTTGTTATTACGGTGACTCCACAAGACATCATATTGTGACAATTTTATTAAATAAACTGGGCTCATCTATTGTCATTTTTTTTTTTACATTACCAGGCATTTTAAATTAATAAAAAATTAAAAATGAAACAGAGAGTTATGCTTTTAGACCACACAAAGTAAATTGGCTGTGTTACAGAGGTATAGAGGCAGGGTAGCTACAACAACAAAAAAATTACCTGAAGTATTGATCAAGGTCTGGTTCTGGTTCAAAACTGGCATCTATCAGCTGGTTTGTTGACTCTTTGCTGGACAAATCCAGAGTATCTGCAAATGCTTTCAATCAAAGCTGCAAGGGCTCTTTCAACAGATGCTCTCATAAACTGCCACAGGAAGACTGCATTTTGTGCCAAAAGCAGTGTCAGAGTAATACAGAAAAAACTATACAAAAACACAGAGTTCCAGTTACTGAAGCAGAACATTAAAAAAAATAGTAATGTGAAGACAATACAAATATTTTGTTGCTGCATGTTAGGATTCTGTAAGTTATTAGTCTGTATGATCAAGACTGGGACAAACTTCCATAATTAATACCAAGAAGAATATGCATATTCAGTTATAAAATGTAACCAGGTACATACATCAAATGCAAACTTAGGATATTTACTCAATTTAGCTTCAGCGTCTGTTAACTGGGTAAATACTGCAATTTTTACTTCACTTTACATTACTTTTTTTTCAGGGTCAAGTGGTTAGAATTGACGTTTTGTTTTGTTTTTTCAAGACCTGGATCAATAGACTAATAGATACAGTAAAGATTTTACATTGAAATCAATTAAAAAGTGGATTTCACTCTAAGGTGGTCTTGAAGTAAATGAGCTAAATAACTCAGGGCTGAATATGTGCCTTTGAACTGTGACACAACATTGCATTTTGGTTTATCTTTGCCTTTTCACTTTACCCAACAACAACAGAGATAGTGGGAAGATCAGATGAAAGGTCAAATCAGGTATGCTCTAAGTGTAGCTGTTTGTTCCCCTCATGTGTCTACCCTTGAATTCTGCCGTATCAAAAGACACATCTTCATCAACAGAGCCAACAATGTTAATCCATCTCTGCCACTGTTGTTTACTGTTCTGCCTTGTCTCACCTACGTCCTCGTACCTCAAGAGACCTGATGTTAAAAGAGAGAAGCATTTAAAGGGCTTGTCACTTCAACAGCAACATCCATCCTATTTGTTTCCTCTGATTCTTTGTTAAAAATTGTAGTTTTCCTGCTATTGCATTTTTCAGTCTGGCTGCGCCGGCGGTATTGCTGCACCTTGCTGTGGTTATTTTAAAGACCATTTTAAAGGAAATTTAGGATATTGAAGATTGACATGAATAATACCCTTGAGTCAACTGCCTGCTTCATTCTAATATACTGTAATTCTGCCAATGTGCTTGTTAATATGTACTTTACTGCCTAAGACAGAGAGCCTTTCAGAGTTTATGGGGGTTAATACTCATAATTGTCCAGTTTTCAATTGGACCTCTGCAGCTCCCTGCAGTGAATAGTTGCTTAGGAACCAGTTCCTTCTTCCCATGGAGCCCCTTTGCTGGCGCTCTCTGCATGGTCACTACTTATCCTTCTTTCCTAAACCCCACAGGGTTTAATGTTCTGTGTGCAATTCACCTAGTGCTATTTTAATGTTTGTTTCCAGGAGATTATTAGCATCATTTAGCTAGCAGTTGTGTACTTTCATCACTGAAGATCCAGATGGGTCCTCTGTAGGGGATTAAGATTACAGGTATTGATAGCTTCATGTTATAATCCAATTAAAGCATCGTGTTTGTACATTCTCTGCCTCTATTATCTCATGAAGGAGCTTTTGGTTCAAAATATATGATAGCAAATTGGCAACAGATTGTTCATATTCATTGCACTGTACTGTCACGTTAGATCCAAGATAAATCACATTTATTACAATCAGTTATTACTGCATTGCCTGAATACTACTAAAAGATCACAGTTTGAGAGACACTATGCGTGCCTTGCTGTCACAGCTCAACAGGTGTAATGGTGATATCACAGCAGAAGATGTTTTCAAAGATCATTTAATCCTCGTTCACTTCAGTAGTTCAGTGTTCACTTTCACACATTGTGCCAGCAGTGTCACATTGGTTTATGCTTCAAAAAGATCCCTCTCACAAAATTTCACACATTACAATGTGTGAGAATTTAAATGGATAAAAATTGTTGCTCTTTTTTATGTGGCTTTTAAAGTTGATAAGTCTGGATGCTGAATTGCCAGCTTTCTGACAATATTGATCAAATGATTCAAGGGAGTTGTTCCTTTTCTGTTTCCTCTTCTTATAAAACATGAGACCAAAATAAAGAGTTTGGGATAGTTTTTCCCCCATGAATGTGATATATAATAATGATACTACTACTACTACTACTACTACTAATAATAATAATAATAATACAATTTATTCCTAAAGCACCTTTCTAAACCAGAGTGACAGGGTGATTTCCAGAATTTCAACATAATAAAGCATTAAAATATTCCAAGTATACATAAAAAATACAAATGCAAACAAAATTTAAAAAAATTAACCTGTAACCTGTAGAATTCAATTAAAAACTAACAGAAATCTTTTAGTGGCAAATAAATAAATAAAAACAATAAATAATGGCCTGGTTGTATAAATATGCATAAACTAACACTTGTTGAACTACCTTATGATTTTATTATAGCATTCAGTCTTTTTGTGTGGGAGTCTATAGGCATGGCACATCTGAATTTAGTAATATTTCCTCAGTCTTCCATGCTAAAGTGCTCCAAATCTCTGTGCACAGCCCTCTTCAGGTCCCCCCGCAGGTCTGTGCTCTGACTGGGCCATCCCAAAACTTTAATCTTCTTTTGGTGAAACCATTCTTTTGTTGATCTGGATGTATGTTCTGGGTCATTTGGGTCCTGAAATTCCTCTTCAGCTTTCAAGGAGGTACCTAAAGGTTTTATGCCAAAATTGACTTTTTTTGAGAACTGAATATGATTCCTGCCCCCTTGACTACAGCCTTTGTTCCAGCTGAAGAAAAACAACCCTAAAACTTGATGCTGTCACCTCCGTGTTTACATGTGGGTAATGTATTTTCCAACAAAGCTTTTTAGAGACTTGATGTTATTGCAGAATGTAACAGGGTCTGGAAGTTTTTCTTTGTAAGAAATGACTCGCCACCCTACCCCATAGCCCAGAGATATAAAGATTGTTACCACATGTAAGTACATAATGAGTACTTGCTAGAAATTCCTGTAGCATCTGTGATGTTACTGTAAGCCTGTTTGAAGCCTCCCTGACCAGTTTTCTTCTTGTCTTTTCATTAATTTTGGAGGAACTTTCGGTTCGGTGTCACTGTTGTGCCAAATTTGCTGCACTTGTTGACTGTCTTCACTGTATTTCATAGTACATGTTAAGTCTTTCATACCCTTCTACTGACTGATACCTTTCAACAGTAAGACCCTTTTGATGATTTGTAAGCGTTTTGTTGGCCATAGCTATTGCTATAAATGCAGTGATCAGGAAAGTCCTATTGGAACAGCTAAACTTTATTTGTAGTTAATCAGAGTCACTTTAATTGATGGCAGATTTTAACAGTAAGAGGGTGTGGACACTTCCGCAAAAGTTATTTAGTATATTTATTATTATTTTTCTCCACTAAAAAGAATTTAGTTGTTTGTTTGTTGTTGTTTTCAGCTGAATTGTACCGGGTACAGGTCACATTAAATATGGAAAAAGTTTTGAAATTATTTATCATGGATATCACAAAAAGCTGCCATTTTAACAGTAAATAAATGTAGACATTTTATCCACTTTACTAATTTATTGAATAAACCAATGTGCAATACTGAAGCACAAAAACATCCTTCACTGTCCAAATACTCTGATATGGAGGTACAACAGTGCAGTGAAGTCTCATAACAATGGCAGGAGATAGTGTACTCATGGATGACAGTATTTCAGTGTATTAAGCTATCTTGAACAACTCTCCGTTTATCTGTGTTTCTGTATGCTTAATTGAATAATTAATTTTTTGTTAATCAATGTTTTTGGCTGTACTCACACCAGAGAAAAAGATCTGGCTAAATTCTCTACTCTGACCACTAATTTTGAGCTGCTGACAAGAGGAGAGAGCACAAGATTATAGTCATGTTTGGGTCCTATCCAGTTAGTGACACATTTTACAAAACACTACATCAGCATTAAGGAGATGCTTTGAGTGCCTGCATACCTGTTCAACAAATCAATTAGATATATATGTTGAGGTTTGCTGCTGTGTCTAAATGCTAAATGCCAACATTCTGCCATACATGCAAATTGGAAGTGGATGAAATAACACCCAACTCTGCTGCAATATATATAAAATAATATTCAACAACTTTTATAAAGAGTCATGAATGGTTGAGTTCAAATAATTTGATATTGATTGTTGCTGAAGGGATTCATTCTGTTTCTTTATTTTACCAGATGGATGCAGTTGAATCAGCATAATTCATAAGTAATGGAGCTGCACACAGAATGAATCATTACACCCCTACTGATGGTAATTAATTTTATTAATATTTAATGACTGACAAAAAAAATGGTCTCATGCTGCTTTAAGTAGGGAAAGGATGGAAATTGGAAAACAAGTTTTAGTTTAATGGGGTCTAAAACTTGTATGCCGCGAAAAGCAGAACTGTACGGATCAAACGGGTTCTTATTTATAAATATTTAGATCAATTACTTATTTGTTTCTAATAACACATCAGATGAAAATAATTAGCTGCTGATATATTAAATCATTAATTAAATGAAATATAAATATAGATTTTTCCAAATTTCATTAAGTTTAGTTTATTACATGGGACTCAGACATGATTTAATAAGTTCTGAACATTTTTTATGAGCTAGGTATTTGTAATTAGCCTTCTGTGCCTCAAAGTTTATTAACCTTTAGTAAATTAGCTTGTTGATTTTCATAATACAAATTTTGAACCTGTCAGTATGGCTAAACAAAGGTGTAAAAATGAAATTTATCTCTGTAATAAATAAAGGACTCTGTGTCCGTGTGTGCATGTGTATGTGTGGGTGGATGGGTGTGTGGGTGGATGGATACGTGAGCTTGGGTGTTCTTCCTCCACTACCAATTTACTTTCTTAGTTAATGGGAATCCAAGATGAGGCAGAGTTCAAAGCTGTATAGTGTTTTGGATGTTTTGTCCTCATATTTCTTTATTTCTCATTACCTTATGTTATCTTTTACAACAGCCAATCACACACCTTGTTAAAAAAATAAAGAGAGAGAGGCAAGCAATGGTATATGGCACCAGGCCACTAAGGGACCCCTGAATGCTGACAAACTTTACTTCATAAAATGTCACAAAATGTGCCAACTGCAGAGACTGCAACCCCTCCCCCTTAAACAACCAATAGACAATGTGATGCCATTTAAGTAGGAAATAGGAAACAACCTCCTTATAGGGCCCTCTTTTAAAACATTGAGTTGTCCCAGTCTGTATGCATATATGTTTGTGTTCTGCAACTCATTCACTGACTTTCAAACTCAGTGCATGAGAGTACCACCAGATGTGGTTGTTCGAATGCTGTTTTTAGTAGCTATCTGCTGTGTGGACATCTATTTAATCATTGCAGTGGTTACATCAAAGCATGTAAATAATGTGAGTTTCCATTTAGGTTTCACCAGTGGGACATTTAGTGAGCATTAATTCTCCTTCTGCAGAAGTGAATGTAGTTTTTAGCCATCCTTTTATCAAAACAGCAATCTTATGTGTGTGTCTGTGCGTGTGTGTGCGTGCATGTTAGCTCTGCAACTTAGTTTCCAGCCATTTTCTTGGTGACACATGCCAAGGTCAAACTGTGAAACGTAATGCAAACTGTTGGTCTGTGCCAGGAATCAGCAACCTATACTATCAAAAGAATGATTTTTTTAAGTAGCTTTTGACCAAAAACATCTGTATGGAGCCTTGCAATGTACGTGATACAGTAAGCGTATTTGAGCCTATTAGCATTACCAATACTGTAGGTGTAAATATAGTGATCAAAATCTTTCATCACATGTGACTACTCTGCAGAGGTCTATTTATTCTTACTTTGCATTTTCATGACCACTTCTATTGCAGCTCAGCAAAATAATTCAGTTGTTTAAGGTGTAAAGGCTAAAAAGGATTAGTTAGAGAATACAGCTAATCAGTTACAACAATGAAAAATAAACATTTAAATGTTAAAAAAGAAGTAACCATTGTTAATTTCCATGTTCATGTTCACCTAGCTTTTTTGTCAAAGCCACAGGACGCCACTGGAGA
The DNA here is from genome assembly GCA_015106775.1 of Etroplus canarensis. NCBI lineage: Eukaryota > Metazoa > Chordata > Actinopteri > Cichliformes > Cichlidae > Etroplus > Etroplus canarensis. The sequence continues at coordinate 19,146 of VUQH01083287.1, forward strand.
CGGACAAAAAAGCTGCATGTGGCTCTGAAGCCACAGGTTCGAGACTCCTGGTCTACACAAATAATATCCCAGTAAACATAGCTGAAGCATTGGCATTTTTCCCCAGCTATAACTTGTAGTGGTATGACCTTAAAATCTGTACAAACATTGACATAGTCTCCAACTTTCTATTACAAATTAGAACATATGGAAAATGTTGCAATAGAGAAAGCAAAGCATTTTGGTTATATTCTTGAAACAAATAATTGTCATTTACATGTATCTATTGTATAGCTCCTGCTGGAATTACTTCAGTTAATTACTGATGCTGCAAGCCTACCTCTTCCAAACAGGAATGTTTTGAAGAGACACTGAAATAGTCTTCCTCACTTCTGTGTTTTTAACTTTTTTAAGAAACACTGTTGTTTGTACTGTACCTTTGTTGTTTGCACAGTGGACTGTATCCCTATTCAAAGGCTGTTGGTCATGTTAGTTTCCTTTCTTATATCAACAAATATTTATTGCAGTCTGTTTAAACCTTAATTGTAATAACTCAAAATAGTACTGAAATGGCATGAGTTCTGGAAAATAAATATTATGAAAACTAATTCAATATTAATCAGTTACAGTTATTCTCAGTATACCGTCATTGTATAATCAGTCGTGATTAGCTACACTGTCTACAGGAAATACAATTTGATGTAGTATCTGTTTGTACTGCAGAGTCTTTGAACTACCAGCCAACTTTAAGAAGCAAAATTTCTAGTACTGAGCAGAATTGTGCCCACAAGAAGTCCACAGAATAAAAAGAGCGTAATAACTGAAGCGTATCTTCTGCCCTATGTAGAGAATTTCCTATCCCCCCTCAGCAAACAAAGCTTCTTAGGCCTGCCACTAATCACTGCCCTTTACCTGTTGTCATTCATCTAGAGGAGTCAATTGGTCTGCTTCTGCAGGGTGCAGAGGTAATTACGATTTGGCTATGACTTGTGTTTGGCTCTATTGTCTGACTGTGCGGCACACATGCTGGGATATTGGGGACTTGATGCTCAAAGCTCATTCAGGAGAGTTCCACTTTGACTACACAACTCAATGTTCCCCCAGAGAGCTCTGCTGCTAACTAAACAAAGCTCAGCCAAGATGAGTCAAGATCATCACAGTGAAAAATACCTGAACCTATTTTTACCTTTCTCTCTGGGTGCTTTATCCATCGAAATACCATTTTCAATACATCCTAAGAAGCAGAATATTTTTCTTTCACTGCTTCTGTTACATTTATGGGTTATTGAAAAAGTTGCAGAGCAAGAAGGACAATTTCACAATATTGCTGTCTAGATAATTTTCCCAGATCTGCCTCTCTTCAAACTCTGATTTGTATTAATATTTAATCACATTATGAATTGGATGAGGAATACAATTATGTAGGTAAATACACCTGTCCCATCAAGCAAGAAATTGAGAAAATCCCCCAGCAAGTAGCTTTACTCTCAAGGTGAGATTTGGGAAATGAATGTATAAATCTGGGGAAGATTTGCAGCACCATAATCCGCATTCCTATTCATCTAGTTCCCAGGTATGTCAAATAAACTCCTTACAGATGCTGCATGGTGATCCCTCTAACTCCTGTTTATTGTGATCTTCTTTAGCATCATTTATAGACAGAAGTCAATTTATGAGTGTTTAGAAAAAAATTCACACACATATATTACCAGGGGCTGAGGGAACAACTGGAGCAGATGTGCAAGGTAAAATGGTCCCAGTGGTGACAAGAGAATTGGGAACTGTGACCCCCCAAATCTGAAGAGTGGCTCCATATGGGAGGGCAAGTTGCTTCAGGAAGGGCATCCGGCATCAAATCTTTCCCAGATCAAATATGATTCATAATACGACTTCCATACCGGATCAGCTGAGACCTTGGGTTAACAACAACTGCCTCCGGTGCCACTGACTAACAGGGTGCCGGTGAAAAACAGTGGCACCACTGGCCAAAAACAAAGGAGGGGGAGAGGAGGGAGGCATGGTAGGAGACAGATAGAGAGAGAGGCAAAGGTAGCAGTGTGGAGGTGAGAGTAGCAACTTTGAATGTGGGGACTATGACTGGTAAAGGGAGAGAATTAGCTAATAAGATGGGAGAAGGAAGGTAGATATATTGTGTGCACAAGAGAACAGGTGGAAGGGAAGCAAGACAGAGCAGAACTGTGGTAACCCCTTGAGGAAATACAAGGGAGCAGCTGAAAGTGCATTTTCAAGAGTGTCTCCATAACGTGTTGTTTGTTTGTTTGCTTTGTTTTATTTTTATTTTTTTTATTTTAGAAAAGCACAAAACAAACAATATGATTTCTTTTTTGGACAGTGGAAACCAACATGAGATTTTGTATGTTGTTTATCCCACAGAGGACTCTGAGCTGGAGTTTCAACTTGGCTAAAGCTATAAAGCGGGGCTGGTCCAACAAGGGCCAGGCTGAGGAGTTAAAAAACAAAAGATTTAAATTAGATTCACTGAGTTATTTGTCTTGATAATCTAACCAAATGGCTTATGACTACGGTTTCAGCAAAGACACAAGACATGTTTACAATGTAGCAATGTGATGCTCTGTATAATTCCACTAACACTTACAAGCTGTTTTATATGTGTAAAAGCAATTATAAGCAGTGATGCAGGGAGGAGCGCATACAGACGTTAAGGGAAGGCAGAATAGCATTTTACTTGCTATTTTAACTTAATCTGTCTTGACAAAAGTGAGAAAGTTTTGCACTTTAATCTGCATTTCAGTACATTTCCCTTACAACAGAGATGTATGTAGACATGAAAAAGTAAATCCACCTTTATGTGGAACAATTAGAAGGTAATGAGGATAAGATTTAATGTACATAGACATCCTAGTATAATATTTGTTGCCACTGATGCTCAAGCAGAGGAGGGATGGTGGATATATTGGACAAAGAATGTTAAAGATGGAGCTACCAGGCAGGAGGAAAAGAAAAAGAAGGTCCATGGATGTAGTGAAGGAGGACATGAAGAGGACTGGAGCGACAGAAGAGGATGTAAAGGAAAAGGTGAGATGGAAGCAGATAATCTACTATGTTGACCCCTAAAGGGAGCAGCCAAAAGAAGAACATGAGATGCTTGTGGCATCCATATTCCAGATTGGATTCAGGTATGAACATCAAGCATAAGATTTTTTAATATGCTTTCAGTTGGTTCATAGATGGTTTTAGCGTTCTAGTTGCCTACAGTTTTAAAAGTCCACACTGGCAAGTGTACGAGGCAGTGCCAAGTACCAAGTACCAGGTTTATGAAAAACAGATGAATTACAGCCAATCAGAAGAAAATTGGCTTAAAGAGAGAATAACCTGAAAGAGGCTGGAACTATAACAGCTTGTTTCAGACAGGGAATAACCTGAAGAGCTGCATCAAGGGTCTGTCCAAAATAAATAAGAGGTTTTTTCCTTATTTGTTTACTGTGAAATCAAGCAATGTTACTCTAGTAGAGTTCAAGAATTAAGCCATGGAGATGGAAATGAGCATAATAAGCCCACTTTAACTATTTAAATGTGGTAACTGTTCTCTAAGATAAATACAAAACTGAAAGGACATTTTTGTCAGTTAGTGCAGTAAACTACACCTTGAACTGGGTAACCATTATTTGTTATGTGTTACACTTGAAAGGTGTTACTTATAAACCCACAGAAAATTACCATCTGGTTCTCCTATATTTGATTTTGAAACACAGAAGAGTGGATGAGGTTTTAATATCATCAGCTTTTTTTGTTTTTGCTCACTGGCACATTCAGAGCCAAGGGTAGGCAAAGCAAATCAGTTTTTGTACAGTCTGTCAAAGATATCTATAAATGGCATTCTCTTTATATAAACCATTTTGGATTCAGATGTTGCTGATGCACTCACACATGTATACCCATGATAACCTTTAAATTACAGGCATACCCTATGAATTATCCATAAATATAGGATAAGTGTTCATTGCAGACAGACACTGAAAAGTGCTCTGCAATTTTGAAGTGAGGAGTACATGGCTGGGGTATTACAAGATAGAGTGAAATTGCTGTTGTCCCAGGTAAAACCATCACGATAAAACACATAGTTTCCAATAGGTCGTGTGCCAAGCTGAAGCTAATGATTTGGATAATTCTAGCTCAGTTACTATTGCACTTCTGGGCACAATGCATCTGATGCAGAGCAAATTTGCTTCAATGACTTAGGAGTCAGTGTAAGTAATCAAAGCTACATAGTTTGCATAGTGACAACTGCAGATACTTAATGCTATGTTCAGATGCCCCAGTCAAAGTTAATAACCTTTCAATTCCTTTTCATCTACCACTTACCCAAATAGTAGTGTATTAAGTCAGACATTTCTCAGCCAGGGGACAAGATTTTGAGTTCCTCTTGGTGGCTTTGTATTTCGTTTTGCTGCCACTCTGTAGACAATTAGTTTTTACTCACTTTCCACTTTTACTGTCATTTGCAGCTTGGTTTGGTTAAAGGACTAAAAACTGTTTGTTAGGCTTGGTTAAAGATTGTGGTTTGACTTAAGTTATGCCCATTTACAATAAACTTGCTTAAAGGAATCAAGTCCACTTAAATGTGATGTCAAATGGTCCTGAACAAGTAAACAGTATGCACTATATGCACAAAAGTATTGTGCCATGTCTTATGGGGCTGTTTTTCTCAATTTGGCCTTGGCCCCTTAGCTCCAGGGAATGGAAATCTTAATGCTTCAGCTAACCAAGACATCTTGAACAATTCTATGCTTCAAAATTTGTGGAAACAGTTTGGGGAATGCCTTTTCCTGTTCCAGCATGACTGTGCCCTAGTACACAAAGCAAGTTCCATGAAGGCATGGTTGGATGAGTTTGGTGTGGAAGAACTTGACAGGCCCACACAGAGCCAAGATCTCAACTCCACTGAACACCTTTGGGATAAACTACAACACAGACTGCGAGTCAGGCCCTCTCAACAAGCATCAGTTCACAACTTCACAAATGCTAGAAAAGCATTTGTAAAGTTCCCAAAGACACATTCAAATTTTGTAGAAAGCCTTCCCAGAAGAATGGAAGCTGCTATAGCTGCAAAAGGGGGAACCAATTCAATATTAATGTCTATGGATTTAGAATGGAATGTTATTGAAGCTCCTGTAGGTGTAATGTGTGGGGTGCCCAGCACTTTTGTCCATACAGTGTATCACAAGCTGTGCATCCAGAGGACACCTTGTGTGTTGCTCTCAGACTCTAGTGGGTTAAACATAATAGCAATAGTTGATGGAATGAGAGTCAGTTCAGGGTCTTACTTGAAAAGCTTAGTTGAAAAAATACAGACTGCTACTTTTTATTGACATGTGGAGTTTTAACATATTGCCTATACATGGATTTAAACAGAAAGATTGTGTTTGCTGAGGAATATTTTCATGAACGTTTGTGATTTTATATGTTGTTATGCAGGCATTATGATTTATTTTGGACTGTAAATTTATGCATTGACTATATAGAGAGATGTATTTTACATTATATGTTATGATTTTAGTCAAATATACTTTTCAAAATAAGTACTGAATAAATACTGAAATATATTTTGATGCTGATGCATTAATAACAGCATCAGAATTTCATGTGAAATTCTTTGCTTTCTTTGCTGAGGCTTACTGAACATTTTTCTCTTAAGAATTTGCAGCATTGTATCAGCACAATGTGTCAGAATTTAGCTACAGTCTACTGAAGAGCCAAGTGACTCCTGGGAAACAGAGTGCTGTGAAACTTCCTGTGCAGAGGTGCACTTCCTTCCCACAATCACTGAAGCGTGAGGAGAATCCTGAGAGATGATGGACAGAAGCTCTTAGATTTTTCGTCTAGACCTAGTCAGAAGCCTTGACTGCCTCTCTATGATGAACCCATTCCGCCCCACCTTTCGTCACTTCTGTAATGACAGAACGAGGTGGTATTGCTAGATGGAGGCAGAAGGCAAATAATGAAATCACACAGGATTATGTGTCACAGTTGACCTGTATGGACCCATTTTCTATACTCAAAAGTGGAATTCAATCTGCAGAGGTGTTTCTGACTATGTCTATGTGAGACAGAGAAAAAGATAACAAATAAGTAAAATTCTCAGTCCTGCTCAATTTTGATTTTTTCTATATTCAGTGTCTCTCTAGCACATTTATTTTGCATCGTTTTCTCTTTCTTTAGCTGCGACAGTCTCCCTTCATGTGGGAACGGGTTGCTAATGAATGTGGATGTGAATGTAGGAATTGTGTGGGTCTCCAACACAGCTTTGTCTCTGAGTGACAGAAGCCCCACGAGGGTTTAGAAGTTGGCTTAAGAGTTTTGTTTTTTTTTTAAAAAAAATCAAACAAGGAACATCTTTTTCCAGATGGCCACTGAAAAATGGAGGAAAAAAATGTGCTGGTGGAAGCGCCTGCCTGAAATACTACAAGTTCTTTTGAGCAGAACTATTGTTGTCTGACAGAAAACAGACAATTTATATGAAAGAAAAAAAAACAAAACTCACAGAATTCAACTTGGCCTGCTGGTTTCGTAATGGGCCTCACTACTGGTCACAGCGTTCGATCTGTGTTTGCGAAAGTGACAAATACAAAAGCGAAAATTCCTATCAAGCCTATCAGGACTGAAGCATGAGGATAGAGTAAATGTTTATTTTGCAATTCTTCCAGGCTTGCTACGGCTGCTCCTATCACCCTCTGCTCTAATCTGTAAGTATCTGGTGTATACTGCAAACTAAATTGCTGTTTATTCTATTCTGTGGATGTCAAAGCCCCCGTCTGGTGCTGAATGCTATCAGGGGAATGAGGGTCCCAGGATGCTCAACACTGCTGCTGACACAACACTATTCCTGAAAGACCCGCCACTTGATTTACCCAAGCAAAATGTCACAGTAATTGTGAAGATTTATATCAATGGGAATGAGCTGACGAGGTCCCACAGCCATCAGATCTGACAGACTTAATATGTGCTCAAATGTTGTCTGCCACACTAAAGGCTTGCAGGTTGACCAATTTTACCCGGAATGTTCCACCTCAGCTGGTATTGACCGAGCCGACGGTTTTCACTTCTGTAAATCTAGTGTGAAGTGGAGCTTTAAGGTTGTGAAATTGTGTTTTTAATAAACTTGGATTACTTCAAAATATTTTATCACACCTTTTAGCTTTTGCTTTGTGTGCCATCTAGGATGACATGAAAACAGACTGACAGGTGGTTTGTATAAATTAGCAAATCATGGGTGTTTTTTGATCTTTCACTCCTATCAGCTGAGTTAAAATACATTTCCTGGCTTAAAACCGGGAAGCAGCTGCAAGCTGTAAACACACCTTCAGTTCTGCTCCAGAGTATGTCTGTAAAGTGCTGTGGTTGAAGATGATAGTAATATGGAGTTCAGATATTTGGTAGCACTTTACTGTAGATTCCACTATATGCTGAGTAGCTACTAAGAATTGAATGAGGAAGAAAAGTCAACTGATTAATCACTCATAAGGTTCTAAACTGTGAACCACACTGGAGATCCATCCATGTGAAAACAAATGTTGTGAAAAACTAAGTGCAGCCCACGATTTAATATCTTGTAGAGCCACCTTTAGCAACAGTAACTAAGTAATCATTTTCTGTATGACTTTGTCAGTTTATCACATTGTCATGGAGGTATTTTGGCCCACTCTTCTTTAAAACATTAATTGGGTTCATTTCTGCATTTGTTTATGTACAGCTCTCTTAAAACCCCACCACAGCATTTCAGTCAAGCTGAGGTCTGGACTTTGATTAGGTCATTCCAACATGTTGATTCTTTTCTGTTTTAGCCATTCTTTTGTAGATTTTCTGGTGCACTTGGGATCATTGTCCTGTTACATGACTTAATTTGGGCCAGGCTTTAGCTGTTGGACAGATGACCTCACGAGACACTAGAATACCTTGGTATACAGTTGATAAAGTGTATTTGATTAGCAGCACCTGGCTGCTACTTATCCTCCTAACTCCTATGGAAGATGTAAGGGTATACTTTCTTTTTTCTTAGGACTGCATTGAGCCCTGTGAAAACGTTCTTTTTCACATGTCTGTATATCATAAACTATAACCAGAAAAATGCCAGAAAAAAACTTTAGTGGTCCTACAGCATAAGAAACCTGCGAAGAGACAAAAAACTGTAGGGGAGAAATTCAAGCAATGTCAAGAAATTTAGAAGTACCCTGCAACTTTGATATCAAATAATGAAATGTATTGCTATATAATGTTTCATTAGCATAGAGCTTTAACCTGCTTTAATCAACATGAAATAGTTGTTATTACTAAATAATGGAACAGTTACCTGTGTTCCTGATTAATTTTGGTTACTGTGTAATTTCTCAGCTACTATTCTGTATTTACTGTAATATTAACAAGGAAATACACCTGTAAACAAACTGTTTATTCAGCAGTTGAATCAGCTATGCTCCCTCACAAGGTATATGCGTTCTCTATCAATCTGAAATGTTTGAAACTGTTTGAAGGTTTGTCTGTCAAAAAATGATACTTGTTCTGTCCCTATCTGACGTTTGGAGGTGGGGGACGTCCTCTCAACCAATATGCTGCTGTGTCACTGGTTGTCCAAGTTCCTCAATGATGCTCGTCCACGTACTGCAGTTTCCAGCTGTGATCTTTGCTACTGTGAGGTCAAGCTGTCTTGCATTTAGATCCTCCTCGAATTGATGCGTCCATACCTTCAGTATGCAGTACTTTGAATTTTCCAACAAGTTGGCTGTTGTCGCCGAAGGAGCCGATGTCACTGCTGGATTTGAGTACCAATGGTCAGTTGTTGGTCATGTAGTGAAATTCCTAGAATTTGACACAGGCAGCACATCTGGAATACCTCAAGCCTGTTCAGATCCTGTTTTGGAATGGTCCATGTTTCTGATCCATACAAGAGGATAAGTGAAATCAGGGTTCAGTAAAGCTGAATTTTAGTCTTCGTAGAGATGTTCAATT
>VUQH01083288.1:0-21808 GCA_015106775.1 Etroplus canarensis
ACCTCCGGCCCAACACAACACCCCGCCCGCAATGTCCTCTTCCCCGGCCACCGGCATCAGGTGACGCCGAGGACTGAAGTCCCGGTCCACACAGCAAGCCAAGATCGGAGTTCGCAGAAACCGTTAATCCGCAGCATCAGTCCCGTGACAATACTCCCCGTGGAAACCAAAAACTTTGGCTCCCAGACGCTGCCAGGCAGTTCATAAAAAAAAAAAAAAAATGCCGCAGGATCGCCAGTTAGTCTCATCCGTGGACGGAGCTACAACGGCGTCTGGTCGTCCTCGAACCTCCAACTTACGAACACCACCGTCCCGGCGTCCATAACACCCGAACACCCGAATACCGGGTCAGAACATGGACAATCACAGGGGTACAAGCACCACCTTGGTTCTGGAGTGGCCGCGCGCTACCGTCATGCCGCCATCTTGGCCCAAAAAAAAACAAAAAAAAAAACCCACTGTACTTGTGATTAGAAGACATGTGCGTATGCAGTGCTGTACTCTGTCCTTTGATAGCAGTGTGAACAAACCGAGTGGCTTTTTGCTATTGCATCTGCTTTGATAACTATCCAGAACTCTGGCTAAACAAACTTGGTTAAAAAACAATAAAGGAAAAATGTGTCAGGCAGCAGAAGAAAGTCTGGCCTTGCACTCCAGGTGTGGTTCCTGTAATGTTGAGATGAAAACTGTAGTTTCGAACTAGAATATTCACTATGGCCAGACTTCAGTCAAGGATAAAATAAGGCTGAAGGCACACAGGCGAGCCTGGTGGCAGTGGAAGAAGAAAAACACAGAAAATATATCAAATGTTGAAATTCAGACATTTTACTATTTCATGATAAATACTGGTTCATCTTGAATATGATGGCAACAACACGTCTCATACAGGCTGGGACGAGAGCAACAAAGGCTGGAAAATTAAGGGGCACCAAAAAGAAACAACTGGAGAAACCTGTTGTACCTTCAGCTGCTCGCTTGTATTCTTTTTTGTATTAGGTGGAGTAATCCACATTGGTAATTTGGCAGATGTTTTATGCCGGATACCCTTCCTGACAAACCCCTCCATGGTAAGAGGGGCTTGTGTCCCCACCTGGAATAAAACCAGGGACCTTTTGCTTGTAAGGTGAATGTGTAAACCACTACATTACAGATGACACTGGAGAAAGATGCTGTAGATATTCCTATTAACTGGAAACAGGCCAGTAAAAAAAGAGAACCTTAGAGAGGCAGAGGCTCTCAGAAGTAAAAATGGGCAATCTGCAAGAAATTATATCTACAAATTGTGGAGCAGTTTCAGAATATTTCATGTTCTTAAATGTAAAATTGCAAAGACTATGAGTATTCTGGTACAAATTGTATTATCAAAAGATTCCAAGAATCTGGAGACATCTCTGTTTGGATGCAGATGATGTTCAGGCCCTCAGGCAGCACTGCATTACAAACAGACATGATTGGACTCAGGAACACTTCCAGAAATCATTGTCTGTGAACACAGTTGGTTGTGCCATCCACAAATGCAGGCTAAAGCTCTATCATGCAAAGAAGAAGACATATGTGAACATGATCTAGAAACACCGCCATCTTCTCTGGGCCAAAACTCATTTAAAATGGACTGTTGTAAACTATTCTGTGGTCGGAAGAATTAAAATTTGAAATTCTTTTTGGAAATCATGGATGTCGCATCCTCATATTTAAAAAGGAGACAGACCATCTGGCTTGTTTTCAGTGCTCAGTTCAAAAACCTGCATCTCTGATGGTATGGGGGTGCATTAGTACCTATGGTACTGGCAGCTTGCACATCTGGAAAGGCTCCATCAATGCTGAAAGGTATATACAGGTTTTAGCGCAACATATGCTCCCCTCCAGATGTCTTTTTTAGGGAAGGCCTTGCATATTTCAGCAAGACAATGCTAAACCACATATTGCAGCTATTCCAACAGCATGGTTTCATAGTTAAAGAGTCCGGGACTGGCCCGCCTGCAGTCCAGACCTTTCACCATGTGAAAACATTTGGCATATCATGAAATGCAAAATATTACAAAGAAGACCCAGGACTGTTGAGCAACTGCAATCCTATATCAGACAAGCATGGGACCCCCCCAAAGGTGGAGCAGATGGTCATGTTGCTGCCATCACATTTAAGATGAGCTTGTATTTTTGACAAAATATCAAAATGTCAAAATCAAAATCAAAGTGTTTCTATCACAATGCCACACCATTTATAAAAAAAAAATAAATGTTAGAATGTCAAAGAATTATACAGGTACATCTAAAAAAATCTGAATATCATGAAAAAGTTCAATATTTTTTGTCACTCATTTCAGAAAGTGAAACCTATATATTATATAGATTCATTATTTCAAACGTTTCAAGCCGTTATTTCTTGAAATTTTGATGATTATGGCTTACGGATAATGAAAACCCAAAATTCAGTTTCTCAGAAAATTATAATATTGTGAAAAAGTTCAATATTGGAAAGTCGTGGTGTCACACTCTAATCAGCTAATCACCTCAAAACACCTGCAAAGGTTTCCTGAGCCTTTAAATGGTCTCTCAGTCTGGGTCAGTAGGCTACACAATCATGGGGAAGACTGCTGAGTTGACAGATGTCCAGAAGACAGTCACTGACACCCTCCACAAGGAGGGTAAGCCACCAAAGATCATTGCTAAAGAAGCTGGTTGTTCACAGAGTGCTGTACCCAAGCATATTCATAGAAAGTTGAGTAGAAGGAAAAAGTGTGGTAGGAAAAGGTGCACCAGCAAAAGGGATAACTGCAGCCTTGAGGGGACTGTCAGGAAAAATCCAGTCAAGAATTTGGGAGAGCTTCACAAGGAGTGGACTGAGGCTGGAATCAGCACATCAAGAGAAAAAGAACTGAACTGTTGGTCAGTGGTCCAAAGTCCTCTTTTCAGATGAAAGTAAATTTTGCATTTCATTTGGAAATCAAGGTCTCAGAGTCTGGAGGACGAGTGGAGAGGCACAGAATCTGCGTTGCTTGAAGTCCAGTGTGAAGTTTTCACAGTCAGTAATGATTTGGGCTGCCATGTCATCTGCTGGTGTTGGTCCACTGTGTTTTCTGAAGTCCACAGTCAAAGCAGCCATCTACCAGGACATTTTAGAGCACTTCATGCTTCCTTCTGCTGACAATTTTCATTTTCTAGCAGGACTTGGCACCTGCCCACATTGCCAAAGGTACCAAAAGCTGCTTCAATGACCATTGTGTTACTGTGCTTGATTGGCCAGCAAACGCGCCTGACCTCAACCCCATAAAGAATCTATGGGGTATTGTCAGGAGGAAGATGAGAGACACCGGACCCAACAATGCAGATGACCTGAAGGCCGCTATCAAAGCAACTTAGGCTGCCATTACACCTGAGCAGTGCCACAGGCTGATTGCCTCCATGCCACGCTGCATCGATGCAGTAATTCACGCAGAAGGAGGCCCAACCAAGTATTGAGTGTATAGAAATGAACATATGTTTCAGAAGTCTGACATTTCTGTTTAAAATATTCTTTTTTATTTATCTTACATAATATTCTAACTTCCTGAGACACTAAATTTTGGGTTTTCATTATCTGTAAGTCATAATTATCAAAATTTCAAGAAACAAAGGCTTGAAATATTTCACTCTATTTGTAATGAATATAATATATGGGGTTTACTTTCTGAAAAGAGTGACAAAAAATATTTACATTTTTCATGATATTCTAATATTTTGAGATGTACCTGTACGAATCATGATTGTTGTAGCATTGGCCACAGAGAGGTAAGTGCCCTGTTTTATAGAACTGCAAAAGTCTATGATGTTTTATCAGCCAGAAGATTTATGGGACACATGGAAAAAATGCCTGATTTTAAATTTTGGCCAGTCTGCCCTTTGAGGTCATCTCCTTGAGCAGTGCTGAATGCTTTCATTGTGGCTGCTCTTTTAGAGATTACTCCCTGTGATGGTCATCCTGTCTAAGCGGGGTTACTACACATGAATGTGGAAAGGTGAATCTGAGGTGCTTTTCACACCAGGTATTAGGATATGTCCAGGTTAACAGGGGACATCTCCAAGGTTTGAGTATCCATGACACATGGAGGAGGCATTTAAATACAAGCGTTATGAGTGAATTATATTTATACTATATCATTAACACTAATTGCCAAAGTGAACCCCAGTCCATTTGTGCCAGTGAAATGGTGAAAATTATGAAGCGTCACCAAAAATTAAAAACAAGTGGGTTTAGGTAGTAACACAAAAGCAATCAGTGCTGTGGCTTCAGCTGAATGGGGGACGCCATAGCTCTGAGACTGAGTGTGTTATCTGTCAGTAGAAGTTGGTTAATCCTAATACGGTGCCAAGCAATCTAAGGCTATGTTCACATTACAGTCAGAAGTGGACCATATCTGACTTTTTTTGTCCATATGTGACCCATATCAGATTTCTTAGGACAGTCTGAGCAGCACAAATCGATTTTTTTCAAATCAGCTTTAGGCCACTTTCATATGTAGTCCTGAATCTGATGTATGCCCAATGTTTTTTCAAAGCAACCTCAGTCTGGACAGTCATGTTGCATTTGATCTGACTTTTACATCACAGAAGTGAGACAGACGTCGTGATTCTGCGCCTGAGGAGGCGCCTGAGGAGGCGAGGTGAGATCAAATGTTCACAATGGACCAAACAAGCATGACAGACAGCATTGATGGAGCTAGTCAGTGGAAAAAAGGTAAGGTTTTCCTCACACACTGATGTGTAGCATCCAAATTTACTGCATGTAACGTCAGGTCTTCTCCTGCGCATCCGCATCCCTTCAGGACCATAGACACACTGGAGTCTGGTGGGAGTCACTTTTAAATTATAATGTGAACAACCACACAAAATAATCAGATATCAGCAAAAAAATCTAAATTCAGTTTTATTTATATAGCACCAACTCACAACAAAAGTCATCTCAACAGGCTTTGCACTATAAGGTAAAGACCCTACAGTATTAGGGAGAAAGCCACAACAATCAGATGATCCCCTATGAGCAAGCACTTGGCAACTGTGTGAAGGAAGAACTCCCTTTTAACAGGAAGAGACCTCCGGCAGAACCAGGCTCAGGGAGGGGCAGACATCTGCCTTGACCTGTATTGTGAACATAGGAAAAGATGCCTATAGAAACAACTTATCTATTCCAAGAGAAACTTGACCATTTGTCTTGCGGTTTGATGGAGTGGCAACAAACTTGTATAAAAAATAAAATACCTAGAACATGGCCAGTGTGCCTCCTCCTCAAATCTGACCCCGTGTGACACTGAATCAGAATCACAACTTTGACCTTATGATCTCAATCTTCTTCTTCTTTCGGCTGCTCCCATTAGGGGTCGCCACAGCGGGTCATCTGCCTCTATCTCACCCTTTCAATTTTCTCATTTATCCTACCCCTCCTAGTGAATAACCATACAAGTATTGGGAAGGATCCAGTACCTAGGTCTCGGCTGTGTGCAGTGTGGAGGAAATGGTGGGCCCAAATAAAAACTCACAGGCAGACAGGGTAAAACATAAATCGAGTCATCTTTATTGAGGCTGATGAAGTCAAAGATAAAAGCAAGGTCAAAACTTTCCATGGAAAACACAAGAAACAGGCACTAAGGCACACATGACACAGGAAGGACATGACTATATATACAGACAATGGGGAAGTGGCTACAGTTGGGAAAGGGGCACTGCTGAAACTAATCAGGATAACAACAGACAGGAAGTAAAATTCAAAGCTAAATACAAGAAACAATGACTTACAAAGTAAAACAGGAATACTCAAACTACACACAATAAATGCAAGGAGATATGAAGAAGATAAAACCCAAACCCAGGGAAACAAACTCAAATGCTGAAATACACAGAAAGAATCTCAACTTTACAACAACAATCCAAAAGTAGAATGAACGCAAAGAGGAGACAAAGTAAGCACATAAGAAGATAACAAAATCAAACCGTAAAGTCCAAGGACCATGACATCCAGTATCCCAGTCAGCTCCTATGGTGGCAATGATATTTTACTGACCACTCCATATGTAAATGGTAAAGTCACACAGTGCATTATTCTATGCCTTTAAGCATGTTTAACTATTATGCACTCATTCACACTCCGATTGGGAGCAATTCACTTTGGTATATGGACTGGAGAAGCCAGTGATCAAACCGTCAACCTTCATGTTGGAAGACGACCTGCACGTGACCCAGCAGCCCAGTAAGCTCCCACAATGGTTACAAGAATTTCACTAATGAGTCTGTGTGAGGTTCATCTTTAACCCCAAAATCTCAGAAATGTTATCAGGTCTACCCATCATAGGTATTAACCACACAAAGTTTGGTAACAAGGTTTGAAACAGATTGATGGAGGGGTGCACAGACAGACAGACAGACAGACAGACAGACTGAAAACCCAAAAGTCAAACACCTCTGGGTGAAGACATAATACTTACAGGTGCTTGGCAAGGTAAAGATGCCTCAAATGGGCTCCCAGAAGTGCCTTAGAATCTGACAACATGATTGAAAGAACTGATGACATAGCAAGATCTCTGGTTTGCCTTGGCCACACAAAGTTTGAAAACCACTCCCACAGACAACATTCAGACATGATCTGGTCTGCACACAGCCATGTTCTTTTAGCGATGTGTACACAAATGTGTCCTGGTCCACTCTGAAGGACCATCTACTCGCCTGATTCCCTCTCCTTGAGCAGAGGTACATAATCATTTTGGGCTCCAGTGGCATTAGAAGTAATCTACATCACATTTGGGTCACTGTAGAAAGAATAAAATGAAAAAAAAAATAGTGATTATTCTTTGAGATTATAGTCTTAAATTTAAGAGAAAATAATGTCCCAATAAAATAATGTTGTATTTCCAAGAAAAGGCACATACTTAATAGTATTTAGTGAAAGACTGAGTGCAAGCTGAATGGGATGGTTAGATAACATTTTATTTAATCAGGGTGCACTCTAACAGATGTGCATCCACACAGTAAAGACTGTTATAAACCGTCAATCTTGACTGTAGCTTTTGACAAGCCCTTGGGCCTAGTCCTAAAAAGTTCATTCACAGTGAACTGCTTTGGCAATACTCAGACTTTCAGCTGCAGTTTCCTTTGAACTCACTCGGCTCTTTAAAAATGTCATTTCAGTGTCAGATCATGTTTGCTGTGAGAAACCAACCACACACAGTTACACCATATTAAGAGCAGAAACAGCAAAATTCTTTATTCAAGAGATCATGGCTGTGCTCATTTGTAAGTGTAGTTTGCCAAATCAGAAAACTACAGTGCATAGCAAGCCCAGACACAAAGGTTTCAACCGGATGTACAGTATAATGGAAAGCATAGAGATGGCATAGCTTTTAAAATACAGAAATGTCATATGCATAATACCTTTTATGGATCAGAATTCAGGCAAATTTTGATTCAGTGGTGATCAAAACTTTTGGAAGTAATAGGGTTTTCTTTATTTTTTTAGATTAACAATCCACACCTCAGTCACAACATGACTACATCCTAGAAGTCTACTTTGATGGGCTGAAGAACATCGTGACTGACTACAGGCTGTCCTTAGTAGAGTTCTACTTAACTTTTTGCCATCTGCCAAAGATAGCTCAACAGGACTACCTCTTCTAATTCATACTGATGGAAGTATATAGCAGAAAGGCATCTTTGTTGGCTATCCTGGTTGAGGCCAGTGAATTGGTCTAAGACTGATTAGAGGCCCAACCCAGTATTAGTCCTGTGTTCTGTCCATATGCAGGGATTTCATAAAGTATTCAGAACACTTGCTGTACTCCAAACCAAACTATGAAGTCCAAAGAACTCTATGGGTAGACAACAGAAACTGATTGACCTGAACATTCTTTCAAAGAAAACACTATTGTACCACAGTCAAATGACTAAAAAGATTTTTTTTAAATGTTACTGCACAGCAAGCAAACAAAAAGTCCAGTTTATACTACACATTACATACTTATGTACTTTTTGGATTACCAGTCTTGCGAATGAAAGTTTCGTAATTTCCAGTTTGACCTCATGGTGTCAGTGTTGTAGCAGTCTGACTATGCCTAATCTCAGACAGTGATGCACGAATAGATCTGACTTACTGTCAGAGCAACATGGTGGAGCTACAGCTATTTACAGGTTTAGTTCTGATCAGTTTTTATAAACTATTATTAGAGGGTTTTGATGACAGCTGTATAGATGAAGATGCTGCTCGTGATGAGAAGGACTATATATTTCATAAGAGAATGTTGCGGGGCAGGGGCTTGTTTTGCATTTCTGGGCAGACCGTGTTTTGATCTCAGATCAAATAAATGGAAACGAGCTAAAAATGGTGCACTGGAGGACTTGCATCAAAGGGTTGCTGAGGGCTGCCGGTGGTGGCCATTTAAGACCCACCAGTTCAAGACCTCACACTGGGCCCATATGTGTGGAGGTGGACTAGAGGCCAGAGAGCCAAGAGCATTGTTGATTACAACACCCTCTGTGTGCGTGTGGGTGTTTAATGATTAGATATTCAATGCAAATAAGTCATCAGCCAATCACATGGCAGCAACTCAACAGATTTAGGCATGTGGACCTGGTCAAGACGACCTGGTTAAGTTCAAACTCTGCATCAGAATAGAGGAGAGAGGTGATTTAATTGGCTGTGAACATGGCATGGTTGTTGGTTTCAGTCAGCGTGATCTGAGTATTTCAGAAACTTCTGATCTCCTGGGATTTTCCCACCCAACTATCTCAAGGGTTTACAGAAAATATCCAGTGAGCGGCCGTACCTACACTACTACCCTTCAGACAAGCTCACCGACATTGGGAAAAACACTGCCTGTTCTGATGTGCTGCAATTTCTCACGTAACAGTTGGACAGTAGGGTCAGAATTTGACAAACAACATGGTATGGATCCATCCTGCCTTGCATCAACTGTTCAGGCTGCTGGTGGTGTACTGGTTTGGGGGATATTTTCTTGGCACACTTTGGGGTCCTTTGTACCAACTAAATATTGCTTAAACACCGCAGCTTACCCAAAAATTGTTGCTGACCATGCCCACAAGATGTTCATCTTCTGATGGCTGCTTTCAGCAGGATCACAAAGCTCGAATCATCTCAAACTGGTTTCTTGAACATGAATTTGAATTCAGTGTACTCAAATAACTCCACAGTCCCCAGAGCTCAGGCCAATAAAGCACCTTTGGGATGTGGTAGAAGAGGAGATTCACATCATGGATTTTCAGTTGACAAATTTGCAGCAACTGTATGATGCTATCATGTCAATTTGAACCAAAGTCTCTGATGAATGTTTCCAGCATTTTGTTGCATCTATGGCACAAAAAACTGAGATAGGCCTGAGTTTAAAAGGTGGGCCGACCTGGTACTTGCAAAGTGTATCTAATGAAGTAGCCAGTGAGCGTGTTTTGTTTTTTTGTTTTTTTGCCAAAATGGCTTTGGACATAGGGACGGCACATAAAACGGTTCCACAAGAAAACATTCATCTTTATTTTCCACTGATTTTCTCTTTTGACATATAAAAACATCACATCGCATCACACTTACAGTCATGGAAAAGCGACAAAGTAGACAAAATGGAAAATATTGCTGTCTATATCAGTTAATGAAACATTAGCAGACTGACAATGAAAACAGATGCAATGGATCTGTGTCATGTTGACCAGGTGCCATTCTCTATCCAACCAGAGACTGAGTCAGGGACTCTTTCGTCAAAGGTTTTCATTTGCACACCTTCATCACTGTGACCAGAGCAAAGCATCTGTTCTAAAGAGATTCCAGTTTAAAATAATCATCTTGACATGTTCCATATGGATCTCAATCACCCATCACCTCCAAAAAGTTACTGACCCTTGAGAATATGAAAATGTTACAGAATGTTTAATGGTTTCATGTTAAAGTCTAAAGATGTTAGCCTGAAATGATTCTATCTACAATAAACTGTTAAGCATGTATTTAAAAATGCAAGTTGTTGAATTTTTTTAATAAGATATGGTGTGTAGAACTGGGTAGAATCATGGGATAGGTGATTCTAAGATAAAAGAGGACAGCAAACGGAATTAAACAACACAAGACATTCTGTGCCAGAGTGGGGAAACTGCATTTCATAAATTCATCTTTAAAAAGACATTCATTTTGAAGTCAACTTGATCTTTTAATTGACAGCAGTGCTCTTTTAAATGCATGTTGTTGTGCAGGAGTTTAGACTGAGGACAAGCGACTGAAGGTGCAGATCATTTACTGTTCATGGTTTCATTATAGGCCACTGGAAAACACAGCTAAAGCATTCTAAAAATTCTAAAAGGTGAACTGAGAACTCTCCTGATGTTGTACCTGTAATTTGAAACTAGCTACAACCTGCTATGCATTTCCATTAGTAATACATGTTATCTCTTATCTGAAATGAAAATAAGAAGCTCTACCAAAGGTTGATCACACTTTGCAGAGAACATGCAAAGGAACTGAAATGAAATGAAATAGTAGGCAATAAACCCATCAGCTTCCACCAGGTGGCCAGTGACATGTGTAGGGTTAGGATTAGGTTCTCCTCTACCCCTTTATATGGAATGCTCTTCTTTTAAATTCAATTCAATTTTATTTATATAGCGCCAATTCACAATGAAAGTCGCCTCAAGGCACTTCACACTGTAAGGTAAAGACCCTACGGTATTAGAGAAAACCCCAACAATCTGACAATACCCTATGAGCAAGCACTTGGCGACTGTGGGAAGGAAGAACTCCCCTTTAGCAGGAAGAGACTTCTGGCAGAACCAGATTCAGGGAGGGGCAGCCATCTGCCTTGACCGGTTGGGGTTAGGGGAGAGAGAAGAGAGAAAGGAGAGCAAAGAGAATCTATGTAGCATATCCAACTGGAAACCTTATAGCAGAACACCAAAGGCATGCAGACCCTGTGGATGTTAAGAGTTCAAGTGTATGCATTAGAAAACCTTTTGCTTTAGCACAAGCCAAACAAAGTTTACATAAAGTGACTTTGTAATGGTATAAACATTAAAAGAAACCATCGACCTTGATCAACATACTGAGGAAACCATGATCATGGATCTTTGTGGGTGCAAATTGTTCTTACTAATTGTGCAGCATTTTTTTTTAAAAACCCTGACAATTAAAATATGGTGATCAGTTAGTTTCATGGTTCTATCTAGGCAAATTGAAATACTAAGTGCTCTTGGTCAGAAATTCAAAAAAAGGTAATGTAGTTTGGATGGAGCTTGTGTTCTTTTCAGCATTTAACCTCTTAAAATTCCGCCAAGTCACCAGCAAACCACTTAGGGTTAGGTTACGTTTTAGGCATGTGCTACAAAAAAGTTTCAGAAACTAGAAGATGCTGCCTTTCAAATCAAGCCTTTCACATGCATTCTGGCCTTACATTTCTTCTGTTCTAACATTTCCAATAGGGTATACCAGATAGGTGTAAATTTCATATAAAGGGGTAGATGTGAATTTCTAACCCAAACCCTACCACTACCCTTACCCGGTCACTGGTGACCTGGTTTAAGATGTTAACCAAACTGCCACATCACAAGACTTAGCCAAAGTGTTCAACATTCATTGCACAACATTCCAGACTCAGGACATAAGCTTCAATTCCTGATGCCAAATTCTGCACTTAGTAATACTCATCATCCACCCTTAGCATCTTGCCTACAGTTTCTGCACAGTGCCAGCCCCTGGAACATTCTGGAATAAGATGCTGCCCAAAAGCAAACCAGACAGCATAGGTGCTTTTTCCCCCACACAAACCTTCCAAAACAATTTTATATTCTGTAAATGTAATGTCGGCAAGAGTTGGTGTATTTCAGTCTCTTGGCCAAGAGTAATGTAGCTAAG
Organism: Etroplus canarensis; assembly: GCA_015106775.1. Lineage (NCBI taxonomy): Eukaryota > Metazoa > Chordata > Actinopteri > Cichliformes > Cichlidae > Etroplus > Etroplus canarensis. The sequence goes on from VUQH01083288.1 coordinate 11,864, forward strand.
AGCTAAGAGTAAAGTAAAACGCATTTCGGAGGGATTTTTAGGGGATGTTTAGTTGTTCCGTATTGAGTCAAAGTAGGTTTTATGTGGCTTTTACACATTGACCCTGCAGTGAAAACAGATGTTTACAAAACGTCAAAGCTTGGAGTAAAGAGTGAAGTTTTGATTTCATTTGACAAAAACATCCTTAATAACCTTTCACCGTAGTGTTTCTCAAATGGTCTGAAGAGGAAGCTGCCATAGACTCCTACACCTTCTCTGGGCTTTAGTTTCAGTCTTTGTAACATCTATTTGTGAGTAGAGACTTTAGCCAATTCCAGGTCTTTTCAATCCACATCAGTAGTGAGTAGTGTAAAGTCCACAGAGGAGGACGATGTGGGCTTTAGCTGAAAGTAAGCATTGTTTACTGCAGGGTTGTTTATTTTCAGATTTGGTCATTTCTATTTTTAGACTTATGCCCACCAAAGCTACAATTACAAATGAAAAGTAAATTAAATCTAAGTATTAAAACGTGCAAATAGGCCCATTATATTTTGGTGATTTGCTAACTTGTTTATGGCCAAACTTCTTGCAAATCCTTCTAGCCTTGCTTCCAGAGGGACAAACTCAGAAGCCACTGCATAAAGCCTTTGGGGCAGTTACTTGGAAGATCCAAATTTACTTTTTCAGTGGTCACGGTGACTGCATGTATAGAATCACCAGGCAAATCGTATAAAAGGTTTACTGAGTCTGACCCAAAATAAGCTTCAAAAAAACTATTTTCTCCTAGAGCTTACACTTCTGCTAAAATCTGTGCTGTTGTGGACTTCTCCCATAGATTTCATTTCAGGATTCTTGAAGTCTAAACGGCTCATATAATGTCTCTGTTATCACAGCACTCCCGAACAGCCAATTCAGCTAATACTAACAGACCAAAGTGCAGAGTGCAGATAGTCTCCACTGTGATCACTGGTGTGAGGTTAGTCTGTCAGAGACCCACGCTGACACTGACCTGGCAGAGAGCATGCAAATAAATTTTGTGCACACAGAGGCTACTGTAATGCCTGAAAGCAAGTGCCTAGTTCCTCCTTCCTGCTGTCACAGTGTCAGTGTTGGAGCTCACAGCATGCATCTTTGATCATACAGCCTGACGAAGAGTAAAAAATATAATGATGCAAGTTCTGCTGATTCCTGAAAAACAGACCATCAGTTAAGCTCATGAACATGACTGATAACATTTTTCAAACAGAGATTGTGCTTCTCAAGAAGCAGTGAGAATCTAAAGCGACTTGTATTCATTATAAAATTCATAAAACATCACCTCACCACTACCATCCATCTACTTCTTAACTACTTTTCCAATTCAGAGACTCTCTTTTGCATATACTGGAAAGGAAAATTCAATGGTACTGTTTATGGTACTTATTTTTGTCCTATTTTCACTAATTATTTGCATGACTATTGTTAATCTCCAAGAATACTTGTTTTCAGAAGGTTATTATTTACTCCAAACTTTGACTGCTTTATCTGCATCTAAGTTGGATACAACTGTTTTAAGAAGTAAGAGAGGATTTATTGTTTTGTCAGGGGGCTTTGGTTGACTGTAGGCCTCACTTTTGGAGAGTCAGTATCAATGCATAAAGGTATACCTCAAAGACACAGAAACAAGCAAAGTCAAGGACAGACAGAACAAATCTAGGCCACTGAACACTCATTCAGTTCCACTTAGCCTACAAGTTTTGTCTACAAACGCTTGAACAATGGGCTGTATTAGAAGGAGTGAAGGAAAGAGCAACATTTTCTCATTTCCAGGGCGCCACTAAATAAATAACTGTTTTGTCAAAGCTGCCGGCTGAGAGCAGCCTAGCTTGTTTTCACTCATTGTTCACACTGCGCGCTCCTGCAGCCAAAAATCACATGAATGAGCCAGAGGGCTACAGGAACAATGTTTTGTAGGTGGATGAGAAGAAAATAGAACTTTTTTTAAATAAGAAATATTTCTGTTTGGAAAAATTAAAACACTGCATTCAAGCTTTGGACTTTTTCCCATCTGTTAGACATGGTGATGATAGTATTATGGTTTGGGCCAGCATTTTTACATCTGGGCCAGGAAAATTCTGTCGGTGCTTCAGGTCATTATAATCTAGTATAGATAATAGGCTCACACACTTTCAAGCAAGCCAGTAAATCCTTCCAGGACACTAGAGTGAGAGAAAGAGCAAGTAATCCAGGAAAAAGTTTTCTGGTCACTGACTGGCTGTGTTGCATGAACTAATGAAAATTAAAATCCATTGAAAAATCGATTAAACTCACAAACAGTCATGTCAACGGCCCTAGTTCTTGATCAGCCCTAACCTAGCTTAAGACATTCTAACATCATTAATAAATTAATGGCAGCATTAATGTATAGATGCAATGTTCATTTTATGAACATTACAATAAGACTGGTACGTATAGAAGTAGCGATTCTTGTGAACACAGAAAAGTGCCTGCAAAATGACAAATGTAACCTTGATCTTCAGCACAATCTGGGTAATCAGTGTGTGCCAGTTTGATTAAATTCGGACCAATCATGTTAAATGAGTCACAATTCTTGCGGATTATAGATGTACAGATGAAGGATGCCTCACTTAGCCTAGCTAAAACCCTGATGGGACATACACATCACTTGAGAAAAGGCTTCTTTTCCTGCAAGAAAATACGCCTACAATGGAATAGCTTAACCTTTTAACATCCACCCAATCAGCCATGACCTGGAGAGGATTAACGTTGGGTTTGGTTAAAGCTTAATGCTAAAAAAAAAGTCTATCCAGGAAATTAGAAGAAGCAACATTTCAAATGAAGTATCATACATTCGATTTGGCATTATCATTTTGTCCAAAGCCCTTCCATTTGGGGTTTCCAACAAAGTGCAGATTCTATAAAAAGATGCAGACATTAACTAAACCCGACCTTTAACCCTTAAAGAGCCACCAGTGATCTGGCAGATGTGAAGAGGTTAAAAACAAGAACATTAACATCTTGAAGCATTAGAAACACAGGATCCGTCTCTCCATACAGACTAAGAGAAAATGTGTAGTTGTGAATAGAGGAAGACAATCCACACGCACTTAAAATGAGCTCCTAAAGGTGCTTTGGCAGTTGTGAATGTTTCCACTAATTAGATGGCATAAACATAGTAAGACTGTTTTACATTAAAGAATCATTTTGTATTGGTCAGTGTCAAAAAGCCACATTAAATCTCTATTGATTCAATATGGTGAAGTGGACACTATTCAGACACTGTCAATGAAAAACAATGTGTCATTATAAACTAATTTGTGTAAAAATATATACAAAACAGGTTCAACACTGAAACCACCTGTTTAATGATGTGTCACCAAAAGAGCTCTGACCATTCAGGTCATGGACATGGGATCCCGGCAAGTGTACTTTGGGTCCTTTTTGGGTAGGCCTTCTATAAGTGCATAGTGGCAATCGGACTGTTTGGTTTCTGGGCATTTTTTTTTAATGTTACTCCAAATATTCCTTAGTAGTTTTTGTAGTGCAGGTGGCACACGGTCCTGCTTTGTGCGACTGCTGCCATTGGGGAGTGCAGTTAGCATGGAGCATGTGCTGGTCAGCAACAGTGTTAAGGTGGGCCAGACATAGCAAAGTAACAACGATGCGTATGTGAGGACTCAAAATGTCACAGCAGCACATTGATCATTGCATGATCCGTGTTATTCAGTTCATCTGTCAGTGACTTACTGATAATATGGTGACTTACTGATGTAAAAACAGTATTTAAAATCAAATATATCTCTATGAAATCATTAAAAATGTATTCATTTCAAACTTTTTTTTTTAAAAGGGAGAACTTGTAATTTCTTTCATTGGGAAATCCTACAAAACATGACTTTAGCAGTAACAAGAGAGCACGAATCCAGATGGATTACATAAACTGGAAGCTTCACATGCTTCAGTTTGCTGCCTAGCTGATGGGGATGATCACCACAAGTCACGTTCATCTTAGTTTGTGTGAAACAGCCTGATTTCAAAAGCAAAGTAAAAGCATTCGCTTTGCAATTCTGGAAGGTAATTCAATCCAGCTGTATGGCAGATGATTTCATTTTTCTTTTTATGCTTAAATAAAACCCAATGATCCTTTTTTTCCAAACTTTAAAAAGGCACTTGTCTTCCTTTGAACTTGTCCGTAACTAATCCTACCGTCTACCATAGCTGTGTTCCAGCCACTGGCGCACATCCTTCAGATTGTAAAAGAATGGCCCTTTGCCACCCAGGTAAGCAATCTTTCTTTGTTGCACTATACACACCCGTTCATTGGACACACCATAAGCCACATTAGCATTGTTGTCCATGCAGTCAGCCACTAGTTGACACTGTGGCGGCAGAGAAAAGTGCTCAATGAGTTTGCGTGCCGCTCCCAGCCTCTCCTCCAGGTTCTGGTGTTTTCGGAAACTGAAAGAGCAAGGACCCATAGGAGGGGCCACCCAGCCGTCAGATGGGTGGGCTTCATCAATGTACACCAACAGGAAATCAGCCACATCGCTGAAGTCTTCCACTAACTGCCGGAACGCCGGCAGGTGGCTGATGAAGGGGGGTCAGGTGGCCGAGCCGAAGTTGACCACCAGGGGGCGATCTGAGGACTCAAAATCCAGAAGATGGCACTCGTCCCCACTTTGGATCCTGATGGCGCTGCTCCATCGAGGACCATCAGGCACCTTCACGACTTTGGAGTTGGGTGCCTCACAGCCAAGTTTAACCTAGGAGGTAAAAATATAACACTTATGTAAACAGAGGGGAAAATATAGTCGAAGTGAGATTTGCATTTATGTTGCAATTATGTCTCTTCTTGGTAAAAAAAATAATGAGCTTGTTGGGGTTGCAAGGTACCTAGCACTGTGCTGGAATATTAGCCATCTATTTCATATTAATTCTGGTACACCACAAGTACATTACTAGTGGCTTCATATTAGTGTACCTACTTCAAAAAATAAAAGAGTGAGAAAAATTGGACTAAACTGGCTGTTTGTTTTGTTTTAGTATCAATAGTATCAATAGTTTTTTATTTATTTTTTCATTTTTTGTCATTTTGTCAAAACTCTCACAAGCAGAGAACTTTCAACCTTTTTCCTTTTGTTTACCAAAATATACTGAATCTTAACTGCAAAAATAATAATCATCACATACACACAGTTACCAACAGATGCACCATGCAGGGTGATAACAAAGACCAGAAGGAAGAAGGTCCAATAGAGTCTTTTTTCACAGAAACTCAAAACAAAGCGTCTGTAACACAGTTCCCCCGTGGGATTAATAAAGTATTCTGATTCTGATGTTATAAGTATAACTTAATAACTATGTTGACTCAGGCCGTGACCTCCAGCTCGCACTGGGGCAGTTTGGAATTGAGCATGAAGTGGCTGGGATGAGAATTAGAGCCTCAAAGTTTGAGGTCATGCTTCTCAGCTGGAAAAGGGTAGTGTGCCCACTCCACGTTGGGAGCGAATTGCTGTCGCAAGTGGAGGAGTTCATGAGTGAGGAGTGAGTGGAGTGGGGGGTTGGCTGACAGATTGGTATATCACTGCAGACACTGTACTGGTCTGGTGTGGGCAAAGCTTTCGATTTACCGGTCAGTCTGCGTTCCCACCCTTGTCTATGCTCACTAGCTGTGGGTAGTGACTGAAAGAATGAGATTGCGGATACAAACAGTGGAAAACAGTTTCTTCCAGGGTGGGTTTTACCTCAGGGATAGGGTGAAAAGCTCAGACATTCTTGAGGACCTCAGAGGCGAGCTGGTGCTCCTTCACATAGCATAGAGCCAGGTGATGTGGTTTGGGCATCTGGCTTGGATGTCTCCTAGGTGAGGTTTTTGAGGCATGTCCTACTGGAAGGAGGCCCACTGATAGAACTAGGACATGCTGGAGGGATTTTAACTCTCAGCCTTGGTGTCCCTCCATAAAAAGCTGGAGGAAGTGGTCAGGGAGAGGCAGGTCTGAGCATGTCTGCTTAGACTGCTGCCCCTGGGTGACCCGTACCCGGATAAGTGTCAGAAGACGAATACATTTTGAATATGCAGAATATGGAGTTTTGACTGCAGCACAGCCTACAGTGTAACATAAATACATTATAACATATTTGATGTCTCTGTGGCAGTCTGAGACTGGATACCTTAACCACAGCTTAACAGCCCAAACTCACAATGTTGAAGAATCCTTAAAAAACAAAACAAAAAAAATCTAGATCCAGATCAGAATCCAAATAAACTCCAAAAGTTAATCACTTCTGAGTTGGGTCAAGTCCCTCCATCAGGTAAAACTTTCACACCAATCTATTTGTAACTTTTTACATAATCCTGTTTTGTTTTTTTTTTTACTTTTTCTAATATATGCTAGTTTCTTTCTGTTACCAGCCTAAAAATCATCAGTTAACAACAGTAAGGATTAAAGCATACATGACTGTTTCTAAAGTTCAAACAGCGGGCACATCTCAACATCAACTGTTAGGAGGAGACTGTGCAAGTCAGATCTTCATGAGCTGCTGTAAAGAAAGCTCTATTGAGTCCAAGAAGAAGAGACCCACTTGGTCTTAGAGTGCTGTTCCAGGTCACTTGGCCTCCACAATAGCCTGATCAAAACTAAGCCAAGGTAGTTTGGGATGAGTTGGAGTGCAGCGAAGGAAAAGTGGCCAACAAGTGCTCAGCATATGTCTGAAGTCCTCCAAGAGTGTTGGAAAAGCTTCAAATGATGACCACACAAAGCTGGTGGAGGGACTGAAGAATGCGCAAAGTTTTTATTAAAAATAAAGAAGTAACTTTAAGTAATCTAACTTTTAAAACGTGTTTCGGTTGACTTAACACCTGCCTATACAGGACAATACCACATGTGGTTTAGTTGTTTTTGTGACTTCAGTATTGTTCTGCAATGTAGAATTTGGAGAAATAAAAAAACTATGAGAACTTGACTGGTACTTACAATATAGACACTATGTGACAGCTGAGAGTAGACTATTTAACGCATCTCTGAAAGGGGCGTCGAAAGCACTGATACACTATATGGACGAAATATTGGGCCACATCAGTTAATCATTGAATTCTGGTGTTTCCTTTATTCCCATTGCCACAGATGTATAAAATCAAGCACTTAGCCATACAGTCTGCCTTTACAAACATTTGTGAAAGCATTCTAAAGAGCTTGGTAAATTTGAGCATGGTACTGTAATAGGATGCCACTGATGCAACAAGTCAGTTCTTAAAATCCCTTCCTCATAAAGATTCCACAGTCAGTTGTGAGCGTTTGGAATCCATAGTAACTCAACCACGAAGTAGCAGAGCACGTGACATCATAGAGTGGAGTCACTAAGTGCTGAGGTGCATAGTGTAAAACAGTCACCAATGCTCTGCCGACTCAGTTACTGCAGAGTTCCAATCTCCCCTGACATTAACATCAGCATAAAATCTGTGTGCTGGGAGCTTCATGGCAGGGGTTTCCATGGCTAAGGAGTGACGTAAAGCACACCACCACTGGATTCTGGAGCAGTGAAACTTGTTCTGTGGAGTGATGACTCATGATTCTCTGTCTGGCAGCCTGTTGGATGAGTCTGGGTTTGTTGAATGCCAGGAGAACATGGCAGGAGAAAGTTAGGTGAAGGAGGGACGATGCACCTTAGCTCTAATGAAGCTTACCAAGACATTTTGGACAATTCTATGCTTATAACTTTGTGGAAACAGTTTGGGGAAGGCCCTTTTCTGTGCCAGCGTATCCAAGCAAACAAAGCTATGTCCATAAAACATGGTTGGATGTGTTTGGCGTGAAAGAACTTGACAAGCCTGCACAGAGCCCTGACTTTAGTGTCATCAAACACCTTTGGGATGAACTAAAAGTGACTGTGAAGCAGGCCATGTGCAAAAATTCACACAGGCGCATTCCAAAATCCTGTAGGAAGCCTTCTGGAATGAATGGAAGCTGTTATAGTTGCAAAGGGGGGACCAGCTGCAGACTGTAGGTGTAATGTGTAGGTGTACGCTCACCTCATCCATGACTGTACCATTATATGCATTACATTAAGCCCTGTCATCTGACCAAAGTCACCTGATCTGAAGCTGCACCTCTGCTTTACCTGGTTGCTGTTTCCTGTAAAAATCACTAAAGCAAATCTAAACCCGAGCAGCACTCAGACCACATCCTCTGCCCCCAAGTTTCATAAAATTCAGCCTGGTGTTTTTTGCAGACAGACAGACAGAAATGTTTACATACTGGGCTCTCACCTTGGCAGAGAAGTAATATCATTTCTGCAGAAATAAACCAGGGAGAATATCTGCCAAGAACTGCTTGGAAGTGAAACAGGCTTAGTGGTCTTATAGCAGGTACTTGGCAGATACAAGAAGGCAAGTGTGGGTATTGGGACAGGCCCAAAGCTAATCCCTAGTGACATATTTCCCAGGATGAATGCTGCCTATAATAACTCCTCAGAAGTGACACACAGGCTGGACTTGTCCTAACTGTGCAGTAATAACAGGTAAGTTTTATGCATGCCTTGTCCCTGTAGCGTTCCCTATTTTAGATTTAAAAGAGGTCTCTAAACATCATGACCTAATGAGTCAAGCCAGACTGTGCAGTTGTAAATAGAGGACTGATAGGAAAAATGAAACTGCTACACATCCCATAGTAGACCTGGGTGTGGGGGTGTAGAGGCTTTAACAGAGCACAGTAATCCCTAAAGATTTGTCTGCAGCTTCCTTTTTAAGTAAATCTCAGCGTGTAACTCTCAGCACATCAAAATGTGCGTAACAGTGGAACCTCTCTTCAACAGCCCCAAAGAGGAGGCCCCTGACAAATCTCTGTTTTGCAGTTTTACATTACTAACGTTAAAAAGGGTACACTTCATTTAAGATGGCGCAATGCACAAGTTTAACAAACATAAAAAAGAAACCCCCCCCAATGCACAACCTTTAGGCCCAGGTGGTTGTGCTGCACCAGTGGGTCCCGGGCATAAAGCCAAGGGATGGTTTCAGCCAGCACACAGTGAAGTCTGGCTACCCCACGCAGCCACTAGTGAACCTTTGCTTACATACCTTCAGGGTTACAACGGTGTACATTTCCATCATAGCAGACAAATTACATTATCAAGAACTCCCACTCTGTGGACTTCCTGTTTCATAGAGGGCGCTTTGAGATAGCATGGGTAAAAAAAAAATTCTTCTGGTGCTTTTTAATATTTGAGAAAAGCACTTAAAGCAGATATAGTTCCTGTTTTAGGTTTTTTGCAGGTTGTAAATGTAGTAAATCTTTATGAATCTCCCAGCAGTCTGTGAGCAGAAGCAGAGGATTTCTCACAGCTGCTTCCTGATCACCTTCAACTAACATCTAGTTATCTCTGGAAACAGGCGTAATCAAGGGACCGTAAAGGACCAATTCTGCATTCACTGATTTTAGTTGAACTCAGATATAGTGTCTCTGTAGTTTGGTGGTTGCCAAAATGCTGCAGCTAGAGTACTGACAGGGACTGACAGGGAGAGATCATATTTCCCCTATATTAGCTTCTCTTCATTCTCTCCCTGTTAAATCAAGAATTTAATTTAAAATCCTTCTACTCATTTTTTTTTGTTTTTGCCAATATGTTTATTGTCTTTTTGAAATTTTTTTTCACAAACACATCACATATACACATTACACACACAAACTGCATACCCTTGCATCATTTTTCAATTCGAATAAACATAATGAAATTGGATTAATTAACAAATTAAGAAGGAAAATAATTAAAAAAATAATAATAATAAAACATTAAATAAAATTAAAAATAAATAAATAAAATAAAATACAAATAAATAAATAAAATTAAAAAAAATAAAAATTAAAAAAAAAAGGGGGGGGGGTCCTTCTACTCACTTACAAAGTCTTGAACAATCAGGCCCCATCTTATCTTAAAGACTTCATTGTACCATATTTTCCCAACAGAGCACTT
>VUQH01083290.1:0-10667 GCA_015106775.1 Etroplus canarensis
TTCGAGCCCTCACAACCAGACTGTGTAACAGTTTCTTCCCTCAAGCCATCAGGCCCCTCAACCACCCAGGACTGAACTACAAAAAAGCCCCCTCACACTCACCCACACACACAAACCCAGGACAGCATAACATTATAAACCCTGTCTCACTCACTCACTCACTCACTCACTCACTCACTCACAGACACATACACACACAATCTGCACTACCTCAATCACTGCTACTGCACATCACCTCTTTTTCTCGGTGCTAGTGTCTTGTTGCGTTGTCTTTTCATTGTTTCTTTCACGTCAACTGTTTTGCACTATTTTGGTTTTTTGCAATATGTTCATCTGGTTTAGATGAAAAGGGTTCTGTTCTTGCATTGTCTGCAACTACACCATGTTGCACACGTTGCACTTTATTATTTATCTATTTTTTTTTTTTCTTTCAAAGTTTTATTTTTAAATTTTAAACTGCTTAAAAAAAATCTTTCTCTCATATGTCTGTATGTTTATATGTTGCACCAGATCCTGGAGAAACGTTTCATTTCACTATGTTCTGCGTCAGCTGTATGTGGTTGAAATGACAAATAAATAGCTCTTGAATCTCTTGAATCTTGAATCTGTCCCACAGCTAAAGCTTGGTCCAAAAAGGTCCATGCAACAGGACAATGATCCCAAGCACAGCAGCAAATCTCCAACAGAACGGATGAAAAAGACAAGAAGCAAGGTGCTGCAATGGCCCGGTCGAAGTCCAGACCTCAACCCCACTGAAATGCTGTGGTGGGACCTTAAGAGAGCTGTGCATGAATGAATCAACTGAAGCAACACTGTAAAGAAGAGTGGGCCAAAATTCTTCCATAACCATGAGCGTAAGTTGCTGCTAAAGGAGCAACTTATTGCTCCTTTAGCTGCAATAAGTTGTAGCTAAAGGAGGTTCTTAAAGTTGCCGGATCATGGGGTGGACTTTGTTTGTCACGGGACTTTATATTTTGGCCATCCCATCAGTCCCGTGCATATATGGAAGAATGAAAGCAACCAGAGCAACCGTACCAGGCAAACCCGTAGCAGAGGAAAATCATATTTTACAGAACAGAGCAGGGCAGGCAGCAAAGACAACAGACACGATGCTGAGTCAAAAACAGAATGAAAGCAAGAGCTGGGTGGAGGTGGGTTGCAAAGTGGCTTGTAGATGTGCAGAAATGTTAGGTTTCCCAGTTGGACTGATGTTGTCTGGCTCTCCTGGTTATTTTGATATTTTATTTATAGCTTTTTCTTTTCGTAATTCAATCTTCTGCATCTGCAGTATATCATCTTTTACTTCATATCAAAAAAAATATAAAAAGATGAATTGTAAAATAATTCCCTTGAAACAGAGGAGGACTTCATGCCTTCATGAAGGCATAAACACTGCTCTTTTTTGTATTTTCCAGTTCAGTGCTGTTTGGGGAATCCATCAGATCTGTCTGTCGTCCTGACTGGGTGCTCAGTGTCGTTCTGCAGCGAGAAGACGAACAGGACATGGCAACGACTGAATGTCACTTCAGGACAGTCCTGCAGCAGAAGGAGACAGCAGGGAGCTTATCGTCACCTTCACTGTTTCTGCTGGAGCTCAGAGGCTTCTTCACAACTGAGCCCACATCTGAAAGTCCCTGCTAGATTAACGGGAAGGTTTGAACGGCTGAGGCTCGGTGAAGCCAAAAGGAAACAGGATAGTGGTTATGAAAGGAAGCTGCTCACCCTGAATTTAATGCCTGTTTCACTATATACTGATTTATGTGAGTGCTTCGAGATTTATCCTACAGTTTATATTAAACTCTTTCTGGTTTCGACGTTGCTGTGTTCAGGGCCATCATGTAGACGCTGTGTTTGGTCTTTGTCCTATCAGAAACCTGCATCGCTGCTGTTGTTCCTCGTTGGTTTGGCTCGGAAGTTGTCGCCTAACTCCAGGCCCACAGTAACCCGTCTGCTGTGTTCAAGCCCCTACTGACTTCAGTTATTTCATAAGTTATTGGATTGGATTTGATTGCTTTATTGTCATTTCAACTACATATAAATACAAAGTGAAATGATATAGCGTTCCCCCAGGACCTGGTGCCCCATACAAGGGTAATGCCGGCTGACCAGGGCCCGCCTCCGGCCCAGCACAACACCCCGCCTGCGATGTCCTCTTCCCCGGACACCGGCATCAGGCGAAGCCAAGGACTGAAGGCCCGGTCCACACAACAAGCCAAGATCGGAGCCTTCAGAACCCGCTCAGCCGCAGCATCAGCCCTGCAACCAAACTCCCCCCGGAACCCAAAAACCTGGGTTTCCCGGACTCTGCCCGACAGGTCGTGAAAAACAATGCCGCCAAATCGCCAGTTAGCATCGTCTGTGGACGGAGCTATGATGGTTAGCATCGTCCAGTTAGCATCGTCTGTGGACAGAGCTACAGAGCTACGACGACATCTGGTCGTCCTCAAACCTCCAACTTTTGAACCCGAACACCACCGTCCCGACGTCCACACCCGAACACACGAATACCTAGTCAAAACAGGGACAATCACAGGGATACAAGCACCATCTTGGTTCCAGAGTGGCCGCGCGCTACCATTGCGCCGTCATCTTGGCCCATATGCGTTATCCATATCTTTTAACTGGAACAAACTGTAAGTTCCCACATTAACCTTTGATTCCACGTATGTAAAAATGATTACGAATCAGCATAAATTTGGTTCATAATGAGTCCCAAACGTGTCTTCAGGATGATTGAATTTGTTGAGTGTCGCAAAAATGAGAAGGGTGAAGATAAATGTGTGAGTCCTTGATGACAAACCTGACTTAGCCTGTGTTCCCACTGCAGGCAAAAATGGCCCGAATCCAGTTTTTTTGTCTATATGCGATCCATATGGTTTTTTACGGCAGTCTGAACAACACAGATCAGACCTCGTCCACTTCCATATGTGGTCCTAAATCGATGCGTACTGTATCTGTATCTGATGTTTTTCAAAGCGACCTCAGTCTGAATGGTGAGACAGACGAGACGTGGCGAGAGCAAATGTTAAGAATGGACCAAACAAGCGTGGCAGACAGCGTTGATGGAGTGAGTCAGTGGAAAGAAAGTGAAGCTTTACTCACACGCTGACGTGTAGCATCCATATTTACTTCTGTTGTCACATCACGTCTTCTTCTTCACCCTGGAGTCTGATGGCGTCGCGTTTAAATTATAATATGAACAGATCTCAGCAACAAATCGGCATTGCCTGCAGTGGGAATGTAGCCTTAATTAAGTACGAAGCTCATTTGATTAAAGTCCTGTTTGGGAGGTTTGTGTTTTGCACTTTATTTCATATCATTTTAACTCTCATTTTACATACTTACTTTTACACACCAGTTAAGTTTTGGCACCATGAACTACTTGTGGTTTTGATAAAATGATCATCGGCCAGTGTGAGCACCTTTACCACAAGCACCAGAGAACGCCACAAGAACTCATTCCTACCTGTGGACATCAGACTTTACAAGTCCTCACTGTGACACAAGGACTAATGAATAAACTCAAGATGACCATATGGCAGGTTTAACACAGATTTCCAGTCTGTGGTGTGCTGCGGGGACCTCGCCAATGAGCTGATACCTGAGCAGCTGTGGGCTGACCAGCTGGACATCACGCAATATGTCAACAACACACCGAGCTTATTGCCATAAACCTTAATGAAAGGTTTTCTGTGGCAAGAAAAACTTTTCTTATTGCTTAAAACCCTTTTAAAAACTTTCTGAATTTGCCAACAAACCTTTGCATAAAGCTTTTCCACAGATGACATCACCCATACACTGCACACTCTCACCAATCAAAAGACATTATGAACAACAAAGTCCAAAATAGATGAAATGTTGATGGAGTTTATTATAAAAAAGCAGAACTTTATATTTGTGATGTTACTGTTTGAATGTGTAAATATAAAAGTTGGTGATCCCAGGAGTACATGTATATTCTTCAGTGTGAAAAATAAGCACTCTTACATTTGAGTTTCCTGGAAATAAAATCCAAATATTGGAAATAATATTGCAGCCAAACTCTCACTCTCTCTCTCTCAATATATATAGATATAGGTATATATGCTGTATATTTATATAATACTTTGTTTTTTTAAAATATAAAATTCCCCACTCGCGTTGTGGGCGGCCTTTTATCCTTCAAGCTCGGGTCCTCCACCAGAGGTCTGGGAGCTTGCGGGTTCTGCGCAGTATCTTAGCTCTTCCTAGAACTCTGCTCTTCTGGACAGAAATCTTAGATGTTCCTGGGATCTTCTGGAGCCACTCTCCCAGTTCGGGGGTCACTGCCCTGAGTGTTTTATCTCTTGTCCATTTGTGCCTTGTCCTGTTCCAGTACCACTTTTCAACAGAGCGTCCTGGTTCCCCAGCAACTGGTGCAGACATTATTACCCTGGGTGAGGTCTGAGCCGGTGTGACTCTCTTAGTAAGGATATCATTCATGTCATAGGAGGTAGGCGGGTAATGCCAAGGGGTTTTGCCTACGGATCCCTACTGCAGGCATGCCATAGCCAGGATTCAAACACCCGGGCTGCCAAAAACCATTCCCACTAAAGCAAGCCCTAACGGTGAACACTGAACTCACACCTGAAGCACTCGGATGGTTTTTACCGTCACAGAGAACTTTTTAAATCAGTTTATTTGGACATTCAGGTTTTCTGACTCCAGTAAAGCCTTCAGGTTGTCCAGGAACCTTTAAAAGAACCTTCTTTTTTAACAGCGGGAGTCACGGAGCTTTTCATGCAGCGGCGCAAACAAATGGACACAGTTTTCAGGCACATCCAGATGGTTCTGATGACACTGATGTTTGTTTGTTTTTGTTTGTTGGTTTGTGTAGTATCTGAACACTTTCCTGTTTTTTGTCGTTTCTCAGGGGAAGAGTTCTACGAGACGTCTCCGTACGAGCCCATCCATTTCTCCGAGGAGTTCAGACACGCCTCCATCATCTCAGGTGAGGCCGCTGCTTGCCTCTGCAGACTGCAGAACGCCGATGCGTTGGGCGGCGGCGGGGGGGGGGGTCTGAGTGGCTGTGTCTGTGAATGAATGCGTGTCTTTGTGTGTGTGAGAGGCCGCGCAGCTGAAGCAGTCCTTTCATAAAAACCTATTTTCCTTCCAAAATTCGTTTGTGCCGCGACATAATGCAGCCATTATCCAGAGGGCAGGGAGGTAACCTTTGCTCCTTTTCTCATTACAGACCGTCACATATCGCTGACATCCCAGACAGCTCAGTGTGGGAGTGTAAAGCTGCCCAGTGCTGCAAATAATCATTATATTTTCATTATTAATTGACCTACAGACTATTCTTTAATGAAATGATAAAATTTTTACCCAATTAAAAGTAAAAACGCGAATGAGCCGATGTCTTTCACCCTCTGAAACTGAAGTAGTTTCTTGGCTCCTGTCACATTTCTTATCATTACGGCTCGTTTTTCACTGCAGCATGAAGTCCTGCACCTCTGTTGAAACACAGCTGTCAGAAAGAACTCAAACAACATGTTTCTGTGATGTGTAGCACAGGTATGAACCCATAAATCATAAAAAAAACCCAAGAGCAGACAGATGTTTCATCACGCAGAGGTGTCAGAGGCATCATACTTTGAGACGTTCTGTACAGGCTTTCGTTTGAGACGTTATGCAGTACCAGGATGTGCAGGCGGGTGCAGCAGGTGTGCATGTCATGGCTGGTTTAGTTTGTCCATCTGTCCGTCTGTGCATTGTCTTCCGCTTTTCCGGGGGTCCGGGTCGCGGAGGCAGCAGTTCGAGTAGAGAAGCCCAGACTTTCCTGTCCCCAGCCACCTCCTCCAGCTCTTCAGGGGGGACACCAAGGTGTTTCCAGGTCAGCTGGACCACCTCACCTGGCTCCTTTGGATGTGGAGGAGCAGCGGATCTACTCTGAGCCTCTCCTGGATGACTGAGTTCCTTTAGATTAGATCAGATTAGATTAGATTAGATTATTTTATTGTCATTTCAACTACATATAAATACACAGTGAAACGAAAAAGCGTTCCCCCATACAAGGTGCCCCATACAAGAGTATGGCCCGCCTCCGGCCCAGCACAACACCCCGCCCGCGATGTCCTCTTCCCCGGCCACCGGCATCAGGCGAAGCCGAGGACTGAAGACCCAATCCACACAGCAAGCCGAGATCGGAGCTCCCAGAAACCGCCCATCAGCCCTGCAACCATACTCCCCCGGAACCCATAAACCTGGGTTTCCCAGACGCTGCCCGGCCGGTCATGAAAAACAACGCCGCTGGATCGCCAGTTAGCACCGTCTGTGGACGGAGCTACGGAGCTATGACGGCGTCTGGTCATCCTCGAACCTCCGACTTTCGAACACGAACACCACCGTCCCTGCATCCACACACCCGAATACCGGGTCAAAACAAGGACAATCACAGGGGTACAAGCACCACCTTGGTTCCGGAGTGGCCACGCACTACAGTCACGTCGCCATCTTGGTCCACATTCCTCACCCTATCTCTAAGGGTGAGTCCAGCAACCCTGTGGAGAAAGCTCATTTCAGCCACTTGTATTCATGATCTCATTCTTTCGGTCATTACCCAAAGTTCATGACCGCAGGTGAGGGTAAGAACGTAGATAGACCAGTAAATCAAAAGTTTAGGCTTAGAGCTCAGCTCCCTTTTCTCTGCAACAGACGTCCACATCACTGCTCTGATCGTCTGTCAATCTCCCGCTTCATCCTCCCCCCACTCATGAATAAGACCCCGAGATACTTGAGCTCCTCGACTTGGGGCAGGAACCCGTCCCTAACCAGGAGAGGACAGTCCACCCTTTTCTGGCTGAGTACCATGACTGGTCTAGTGTCCAGTAAAAAGTTGCGACCTTCGGCAGTGAACTCCGCCTGACTTGTGCCCACCCTCTTTCAGCTCACACGGCTCTTTGTGAAGAGGACAATGGTGCAGCAGAACGGGGCCTTTCACCTGGAGTACAGGGTCCAGTCTCTGGTTCATCAGTATTCCTGCTTCAACTGAAGAGCACTCCAAGCAACTCAGAAAAAAAGTTCATTGAAAATATGAAGTCAGGAGATGCTGCAAAAAGATTTCCAACTCAGTGGACTTCCCACGTAGTTCAGTCAAATCCATCATTAAGAAGAAGAAGGAGTATGGTGCTTGTCTAAATCTGCCAAGAGCTGGACGTCCTCACAAACTGAGTGAACGGGCAAGAAGAAGACTGGTGAAGGAGGCCAACAAGACACCTACGACCACTCTGAAGGAGTTAAAAGCTTCAGTGGCTCAGATGGGAGACACTGTACATACAGCAACTGGTGCCTGGATTCTTCACCAGTCCAAGCTGTATGGGAGAGTGGCAACGAGAAAGCCACTGTTGAAAAAAGATCATATGAAATCACTCCTGGAATTCACCCAAAGACTTGTGGGAGATGTCGAGGTCAACTGGAAGAAGGTTGTTTGGTCTAATGAGACAAAAATTGAGCTTTTTGTCCATCAGACTAGACACTGTTTGTTCAATACTAAACACTGCACATCACCACAAACACACCATCTCCATGGCTTGGGAGAAGATTCATTTTCCAGCAAGACGAGTCCAAGCATACAGCAGAAGCTCCACAGAAACGGTTCAAAGACAACAAGGTGAATGTTCTGGATTGGCCAAGTCAAAGCCCAGATCTCAGTCCAGTCCAGAACTTGTTCTGGATTTGAAAAGAGCTGTTCACACCTGATCCCTGAGCAACCTGACAGAGCTTGATCTGTTTTGTAAGGAAGCATGTAGAAAAATGTCAGTGTCCACTGTTTTCCATGTTAGCATGGTTTTATTTTCCTCTCCGTCGTTCCTGAAGGGTGCTGAGTGAACTGTGTCACCGCACCCCAAGGATGCCAAAACCTTCTCAAGTGATTGTTGGTCTGAATCGAGTGAGATCTGGCTTCTGAGCTGCACTAAAGAGCTCGGACTTAGTAAATTTTTTACAGGGTGGGGTTAGTGCAGACAGCAAAATCTGCAAGATGCTGAAACTGTTTGGTAAGATGAAGGCACCAAACACTGCCCAGTGCTCTACAACTACTAAATCTGATATGTGCATTTTGTCCTTTGTGCTGTCCTCATTCATACTCTATATGGACAGCAGTAATGGCTCACCTCCACATTCAACCTACAGCAGCTTTTCTGACCTCCCATTCTGAATCCAGAGGCATTAATATGGAGTTGGTCCCCCTTTGCAGCTAGAACAGCTTCCACTCTTCTGGGACGGCTTTCTACAAGATGTTGGAGTGTGTCTGTGGGAATTTTTGCTCATCTGTGAGGTCAGACACTGATGTTGGATGAGAGGGCCTGGCTCACAATCTCTGTTCTAGTTCATCCCAAAGGTGTTGGATTGGGTTGAGGTCAGGGCTCTGTGTGGGCCAGTCAAGTTCTCCACACCAAACTCATCCAGCCATGTCTTTATGGAGCTTCGTTTGTGCACTGAGTCACAGTCATGCTGGAACAGAAAAGGACCTTCCCCAAACTGTTCCCACAAAGGTGGAAGCATAGAATTGTCCAAAATGTCTTGGTAAGCTGAAGCATTAGCATTTTCCTTCATTGGAACTAATGCTGAGAATTTGTGAATTGTGAATTTGATTATGAATTAAAGCAACATATAATTTGGACTGGCCTCTGAAGCATAGTTTTTATGAAATTAATAAGAAATGGTTAAGATGTGTTTACGACTCTTGAAAAAAGTTGAAGAATCAGTTCAACGTGTTTATGAAAGATTAGAATTCATTTAGGACATTTACAAATAAATTTAAACAGTCTACAACACTGTTGCAACATGTTTTGATACCCCAAGTTCCGGGACAATATGAGGCGTTTAGAAAGTCTTCAAAATTGACACTCAGGCCAACCCAGAAAAACAACCCCATAACATTATCCCTCCTCCACCAAATTTTACAGTCAGACAGGTAACGTTCTCCTGGATTCACCAAACCCAGACTGCTCCGTCAGACTGACAGATAGACAAGTGTGATTGGTCACTCCACAGAGCATGTTTCCACAGCTACTCGGCCATGGAAACCAATGCGATGAAGCTCCAGGTGCACAGTTTTTGTGCTGATGTTAATGCCAGAGGAGGTTTGAACTCTGCAGTTATTGAGTCAGCAGAGTGATGGGCACTTTTCCACGCTATGCTCCTCAGCACTTGGTGACCCCGCTCTGGAACTTTACGTGGTCTGACACTTGGTGGCTGAGTTGCTGTGATTTCTAAATGCTTCCACTTTGCAATAATCCCACTTACAGCTGATGGTGGAATATCTAGGAGGGAAGAAATTTCATCAGCTGACTTGTTGCAGTGGTGGCATCTTATTACAGTACCACGCTGGAATTCAGTGAGCTCTTTAGAACCACTCTTTCTTTCACTAATGTTCGTAAAGGCAGACTGCATAGCTAGCTGCTGGATTTTATACAGCTGTGGTAATGGGACTGAATCAAACACCTGGATTAAACTATTAAGAGCTGTGACCCAATACTTTTAGCTAACACCGCTGATAATTTGCTCAGCCCTATCTTTCATTCTATGCAGATGATACCCAACTCTACATACCAGAACCACTAGACCACTGCCTTCCTCTGCATTAAGTAAATTGAAGCATCAAATAAATCCATGAGTGGGATGAATTTTCAATGACTGAACACAGGAAAGCCTGAAATTGTCGTTTTTGTCCCCAAACTAGAAATAAAAGTCAGTGCACAGCTTGAAAACTTGACACAAAACTATATGTGAAGAGATCCAGGTGTGGTTTTATTTTAACAGCCACATAATGACTGAATCAAACACCTGGATTCAGTCATTAAGAGCTGTGACCCAGTACTTTTGGCCATATAGCGTATCTTGCCTCCGTTAGTCATAATTCTCTGGAGATTCAAGAGCTAAATTCATCATCCAGCTCATGTGGGTGTTCTAATGTATGCAGATGATGTGACATCGTTTTCCTCCTCTGTGGTGATGTCACAGGCTGCTCATGACTCAGAATCCTGGTGCAGAGTGACAAGAAAAAAGGGCTTGATCTTTTTTTAAGCCACTGAACCCCATTGAGCAGAATTTGAAGGAGAGATGAGCTTACATATGAAAGTGTTTTTCACTCTACATGACTTCATCAGCAGGACTGCATTAAAGCTGCTGCACGGCTTGCCGTGTCGGCTTCACACGTGTTTCCGAGGAGTGTTTAAATGTCAGACGCCCCGAGCAATACACCGCCATTTACGCTGTGTGTGTTTGTGTGTGTGTGGTCAAACAGCTGTGAAATAGACTCACAGCTCTGTAAATTGGCTTCTGCTTTCTCAGATTAACACAAGTACAAACACGGCCAAAGCAGGAGAGCTGCAACCAGCGCAGCTTCAAAAGCACTTTCTGTGCCTGTCTGACGCTCACGCAGGCAGGCGGGCGGCGAGGGCGGCAGCGCAGGTGCTGTGTAACTTACTTCCAGTATCCGACCTCTTAACACTGTGCCACAAAACACGACATCCATCCGCAGGCCTCGTGCACATGCAGGCCTCGTGCACGTGTGCCACGCTGTCTGTTAGCGCCGCTTGCAGTCACGTCACCTGTCGGCCGCAATCTGAACGCGTGACGGGAAAGATGCAACGGCGAGAGGGCCTCCGGATGCTCGGAGCAGATAAAGAGGAAACAAGAAACCG
>VUQH01083293.1:0-19446 GCA_015106775.1 Etroplus canarensis
GAACGATCTCCTCCTAAACACAGACAAGACCAAGGAACTAATCCTGGACTTCAGGAAGAATCCTCCCCCTCTACAGCCTCTGATCATCAGAGGGTCTGAGGTGGAGAGGGCTGACAGCTACAGATTCCTGGGACTGCAGGTCACATCTGACCTGAGCTGGACTCGTAACACCATAACTACAGTGGAAAAAAGCCCAGCAAAGACTTTATTTCATAAGGCTGCTCAGGAAAGCTGGATTGAACCATCGCCCTCTCACCCAGGCCTACAGAGGACTGATAGAGAGCATCCTCACTGCAGGCATCACTGTCTGGTATGGAAACACCACAGTGGCAGAGAAGAAGGCTCTGCAGAGAGTCATTAAAACTGCAGAGAGGATTATTGGGACAAAACTTCCTACCATGGATTTTATGTATGAGCAGCGCTGTAGGAAGAGAGCAGAGGGAATCATCAGAGACTCTCTCCACCCAGCTCACCCTCTGCTCAGATACAAGCGCTGCAAGTACAACCTGAGGCACAGCAGAGCGGACAGCATCATAACACACAGAACCCGATTTTTTTAACAGCTTTATCCCGGCTACAGTTAGACTGATGGCAAATAGAGAAAACTGAACACTGAAAAATAACCAGACACTACCTCACCTTAATCATGTGCAATATCTCCTGATAAATAAATGTGCAATTTCACTGCCTCCCCCGATAAATGTGAAAGTACATCCAGTGCAACATAGTAATGCTGCAGTTCTCTCTTTGTCCTTCTCTCTCTCCGTCTCTCTCTCTTGCATTTTGGATGTATAGGTTTTTGTATATTTAATATTTGCTTTATATTTTTATATTCTGGATAGTAATTTTTTCTCTATATTTATACTTAAGTGTCTGTGACTCGCAGAACCCCGCAACAAGATTTCCAATGTGCCTGGACTGTATGTTTAAGCACAAATGGCAAATAAAAGTTTCTATTCTATTCTATTCTATTATTTATGTCTTGTGTTATTATTACTATTGTTATTGGTTCTTATCATAATTATTATTATTATTATTATTATTATTGTCAGTAATATTATTATTGTCTTTTTCTTTCTTTTTGATGTGATCTCTTTTTTTATATACTGGTGTGCTGCTGTCACTCTGTCTTGCAACTGCAACATCTGAAATTTCCCCACTGTGGGACTATTAAAGGAATCACTTCTCTTCTCCCTTAATCTGTTGACAGTAGTTTTATATAATCAAAGTACTTACACAAACACAGCAGGATACAGTTATGCATGATTTAGACTTCTGTGCTCAATTGCAGAGCTTGTGGAACATACAGTGCAGCCTACACCATTTATACTTGGTCTGCAATTTTGCTGACAAAACACTAGTTGGCAGTGGAGTTTCCCCCCTTTGAGTTGATCCATTTTCTTTTAGTCAATTTGAAAAATGGCAGCAGAAGAAGTAGCAGAATGCATAGAAGGAAATTACAGTATTGCATGGGCCGTTGACCAATCACAGACATAACAAAAACTTTAGGAGTGGCCAAAACAACAACCTGGAACATTCTTAAAAAGGAGGAATGAAATGATTAGCTCACCAACATCAAAAGACCAAGAAAACCACAGAAGACAGCATGTTAAGTGGATAATCATGGAATTATTTACTTGGTTAAGAAAAACCCTTAATGTCATTGAGCCAAGTCAAAAACATTCGAGGAGCCAGGTGTATCATTGGTAAAGTCTACAATCAAGAGATGTCTTCATGAATGCAAATACAGGCGGTTTACAAATAGGTGCAAAACACTGGTTATACTCAAGAGCCTGAAGGCCAGATTAGACTCTGCCAAAAAACATCTAGTAATAGAGCGTGCCCAGTTCTAGAAAACAATCTTTGAATAGATGAAACCAAGATGAGCTTACAGAATGATGGGAAGAGAAAAGCAACAGGAAGCAAAGAAACCGCTCATTAACTACAGCATTCTACATCATATGTCAAACAGGGAGGGAGTGTTATTGCATGCGCCTGCATAGCAGCCAATGGAAATAGGTCACTGGTGAATCTGGCCAAGTACCCAAGCACACTCCAATGGTTGCGACTCATCAACCGCATGGTAGACCCACCCTAAAGCATACCATGTCTCTTTGACTCTATACAGTCTTTTTGTAACCAGAATTGTCATAACTTGCTGGCCAGTTGAAACTATGAAGGTTTGAGGTACTTTCACATTGGCTTGATTTTTTAGATCAGGAAGGTATGTAAATCTTTCATATACAGTTTACGCATGTGGCTCTTCACAACACCAACAAAACAGATTGCCTGAAAACTCATATGACATTCATAGTTCTCAGAGGATTTCTCCTGATGACTTTGGTGATCCAAATTTTTGTTGCAACTCTTTAGTGCCCTACGAAGTGTAGTAAAATATTTCAACATAAATTGTTATGGATTTCTATACAGCCATTTATGGTGCTCCCAGGGTAGACTGCAATACGTGGTGAGCCTTTGAACTTTAAACTAGGATAGTGACCATGACAAATTATCTATAGCATCAGCATGTTAGTTATAGTGTGAATATTAGCATAATGACTGTAGCATTTACCTCAAAACAGCACTCTGCCCTGTTACAGTCTCACTGAATTAGAAAGCACTGCCTATCAAATACTGACATTGGCCTGTCAGTGAGGATTTCTAAAGACACAAAAGGTATTTCTCCCAAACCATAAATGCTAAAAAATAAACTAATAAAAATCTTTACTGTTACCAGACTGGCATGAACCGCAGCAACTGATAATGTACCATTGTTATTGTAAATAATAGCTTTTTTAAATTAGGTTCTCAGAAGCTCTTTAGTTTGGGAGACCCACACAGGCAGGGACTTTGTTTCAGGTTTTCTTTCACCCCATTACTCCAACATAATTCAGTAATCAATTCAACAGAACATTTAAGAGCATCACTGTTGTGAAGCTAATTGCCAAGGCTGTTGATGTCCATGCATAAATACACAATTTTCTGTCTCTGTGCTTCCTTCTCTCCAATCTTCAGTTTTAGGTTCATCCACACCAAGTTCTCCTGATTGGGGAAAAAAGGCTGCATTTTCCCCATTAAAAACAAAGGACAGGTCGAAGCTACACAAGACAGCAGCATATCACAGAATTATAGACTGATAACTGGAAAATCAGGCAGGACTTTCTTCTAAAGCCACAGCATTACAGAGGCAAAGTAGGCTTTCACTGGTAGTAAATTACAATTACAACATAAATTTTCAAGAACATAAATTTCATTCAGCCAAACTTGGACAATTTAACAGTCCTGTTCAAAAACCTTCAATTATACTGGATTCATATAACTATACCAGAAGTTAGTTATGTTTAGAAAAAACACACAGACTGGCAGCTCCATTACATCTTCATTTTTGGTGGTGTGAAAGCAGCACTATTAGACAGCCAAAAACTGCCACGTGCAAACTGAAATAATATAGCACACGAAGGCTCTCATGTAGAAATATGACTTGTTAATGAGATCCTTCATCAAAAGGTCAATTAAGTCAAATTACCACTCGCAAAAGCTATTTAAGCAATCAGCAAATGACCCAAAGCCTATGAGGGATAAATGGGAGAAAGGAAAGCATGAAGGGTCAGTTCACCTAAATTACAAGGAAAATATTCTCACAATATCCAACAACCCCCATACAGATGTGGTGAGTGGATGTCAATTTGCTTCATTTAATACTCAGTATAAATTCTCAAATCTTTCAGTATAAACATAAAATAAATATATAAAAGATTCTAAAAGCAAAATATATTTCAAGCAACAATGTCTCTGGAACAATAATTTAGAAAATCTTTATAGTGTACAGTGTTCATTCTGTCATCAGAAGAAAGAATTCCTTATTTTGAGAATCTTAGGTGGTCTTTAAAACTCAACATCCCTCCATAAAACATTCCAACAGGGCTGCAACTCTGTCAGACTTCACTGCACAATTAACAAGGCAAAAAGAATTCACAATACCAATAATATCACAATATATATTGAAAAATTAAAATAAGGCCATCAGTTGAAATCCACTTCATTTTATTTGCTTTTTATTACTAGTGTTCATAATAAGGGAAATATTTTTTAAAAATAGTTAGCTGAGTGAGTATGAACAAATGTCACTTATGTGTGCAGTGCTCAGTTTGTACACAAAATAAAATGACAATAATACAGAGCACCAAACTGCTGTGGCTCAAGACCAGCAAAAAAACTGAAGAAACATCTCTAAGTCAAGGCCCAGGACACGTTTAAGGCGCACAGAGGAACTAATTTTTGCTCAAATATTAGCAAAGCAGAGAAGAGGAAACACAACAAGACAAGACACCAACACAGTGATTAAACTGACCAATGAATTCCTCAACTACCTCCAGTTTCACTCATCAACAGAATGAGAGTTTAGCTGCAACTGTGTGACAGTCTGACTGATTTGTTGTGGGAAGTGAATCTCTCCCAGTGTGTGATGGAAGCTTGAGGCAGCAGAGAAGTAAATACTTTTAGAGGTTATCACCTTGCTTTAGTCATCCATGAAATGAGTAGATAAGCTTGCAGCAGCAGCAAAGGAGTTACTGAAGAAGGAGGGAGCCGCAATAAACAATGCAATGCAAGTGAGTCAATAACCCAAATAATCTGTATGTTTGCGTGATTATTTTTCATCATTTTCTATCCACTTTTCTGTAGGTGCACTGCTGGGGTACCAAGAAAGTGTTGTATCAAGTGTGAAGACCTTGGAATGATCTAAAAGTTGTCTTGCAACAGTGCTTTCAGTGAGTCCTCACCTCACTGCATCTTATTCTAAGCTTAAGCTGTAAGCAAACTTGTTACTAACTCATCTGAAGTTGTTTTGGATGCTATCTTTAGAAAGTATCAGCTGTCCACTATGTATCACTGTGGTGTTGATGTCAAAGCAAGCAACTAAGAAAAATCAAGTTTCCATTCAATAATTTACCAGTGGCTGGCTCATGTATCCTTACAGTCCTTTAAACAAACAAACATATAGTAATGTCATATGATCGTGTGTGTGTGTGTGTGTGTGTGTGTGTGTGCGCGCGCATGCGCGCGCGTGCATGTGTTATTACAGATTACACACAGTGCACACTGCCCTGACTTAGTCTATGATCATAATATCAATCTAGATAATGTAATATACCCTGATTGCAGCCTAAGACTAGTGTTGTTGAATAATTGCAGCTGCATGTTGGCAACTAGATAGTGGCTAAAATAATTTTAAAAGACCAGGTGTGCCTCAACAATGACCTTCAGGTCAAGTTAAAATTAAAAATCCACTTATGCAGATTCATTTACTGCTAAATAGCACATGGCATCAGTAGCACATAATGTAATGGACCAGACAGCTAAAGTAGGAACTGGCCAAACACCAAAAACCCATTCATGGTGACTTCAGTTATGTCCCCTCTTTGTGGATCCAGAAACTGTTAAAACAAACTTCTTGCAACATTCTGTCACACATCTGTCACAAGGCAGTTGGTTTATTACAACAGGGAAAAGAATCCACTTTTTTAAAGTTCACTAACCAAAGTCTATCACCTGACACGACGGGGGTGGTGGTATCAGTGGGGAGCGATTTTCTGTTGTCAAATCTGTCAAAGCAGATTTGTCTCTTGCACATGATTCAGATCTCTCGTTCCACCACATCCCAAAGGTGCTCTGCTGAATCGAGATCTGTGACTGTGGAGGCCATATGAGTACGGTGATCATATTGTCATGTTCAAGAAACCAGTTTGAGATGATTTGAGCTTTGTGACTAGGCATATTATCCTTCTGGAAGCAGCCATCAGAAGATGGGTACAATGTTGTCATGAACGGACGGACATGGTCAGCAACAATACTCAGGCAGGCTGTGGCTTGGCACGCTAAGTGGTCCAAAGTGTGTCAGGAAAATATCCCCCCACACTATTACACCACCACTACCACCAACCTAAACTGTTGGTAAACAGGATGTATATATGTATTCATGTTGTTTTTTTTGCCAAATTTTGGCTCTACCATCTGAATGTTGGAGCAGAAACTTATAACTCAGCAGACCAGGCAGTGTTTTTTCCAATCTTATATTGTGCCAATTTTCATGAGCCTATATGAATTGTAGCCCCAGTTTCCTGTTCTTAGGTGATAGGAGTGGCAGTTTGTGTGGGCTTCTGTTCCTGTAGCCCATCTGCTTGAGGTTCAACATGTTGTGCATTCAGAGATGCTCTTCTGCATACTTTGGTTGTATCAAATGGTTATTTCAGTTACTGTTACCTTCCTGTCAGCTCAAAGCAGTCTGACCTTTTACCTCGGACATTGCCGGTTATATATAGTGTTCTTTTTGAGCCCATTCTCTGAAAACCCTATAGATGCTTGTGCAGGAAAATCCCAGCAGCTCAGCAGTTTCTGAAATATTCTGACCAGCCCATCCATACCACGCTCATCTAAATCCCTTCCTCATTCTGTCAGTTGTACTTTACCAGGTCATCTTGACCATGTCTACAAGCCTGAATGCACAGAGTTGCTGCTATATGACTGGCTTATTAGATAACTGCATTATTGAGTGCTTGATCCAGTAAACCTAATGAAGTGACCAATAAGTGTATATTGGCAGAACTACAAGTGTCATAGTGATGACAATACAAAGAAACTCTTCTTGTTTTGCAGTATTTGAAGCTTGTTATTAAGAAGGCTGCAGCGTTACTGAGAAAATGTAAAACAGTATTTGGCTGGTTTATTTTCCTGCCATTGTGGTTTGTTGTTAACAGACAAATTTACAGTACTTGTACAGAGGTGTACGGGGCTATCCCAGGTACTGAATTGATCAGAGGAGAAATAGAAAAAAAATTATTTTAACTGAGCCTTACTTGCTTTTCATGGGTGTACACAAAGCTTACAGCTATAATTAAAGCTTTCCATTGAGGCAATCCACTGAGCAGAAATGTCAGGATAGAAATGTTTCTGTTAACGAGAGAGAGAGAGAGAGAGAGAGAGAGAGAGAGAGAGAGAGAGAGAGAGAGAGAGAGAGAGGGCTGCATGGCATGAGCAGAAAGGCAGACAAAATGATTTGCTAATCACTGTATATTGCTTCTGCAAACACAACTCTATGACACATTCATTGCTAAATGCTGTTTGCATCCCACAATCTGATTTCAGCCATCCTATGAGACAGGCAACACGTCAGAGAGGAAGAGAGACAGAGGAAGCAATGACGGTTTCTGGAGATTCGACAGTGTTTATAATCCACCATGATGTCTTTCCCTTAAATGTCCCTGCTTTGTGTCTGTTATGTTGTCTAACCAGCCAGTCGTCTGCCCACCACAAATTCACCTCCATGCAGCAAAGAAGAAAGGAGGCCACTTTGAGCATTTTATACATGTACTGTACTTTGAAATTTCTGCCAAGGATAGAATATGTCAACATTCATGAGTTATAATCTCCACAAAGTGTTTTGTTGGTTTGGGATCATGTTGATTTAGATACACTCATTTTTAACAAAGTACTTAGGGAAAATAAAATAACAGGCCACACTCTGTTTATCGGCATGCACTTAGCTGCAGATGACTCGGTGGCAATTTCAGGGCATTAGGCCAGGATCAAGTAGTAGTTTATAACCTATTACACTCTGCTAAAACAACTTCATGGTGCTATTACTGGACACAGCTCGCTGCTATAAAAGCTTACAGTGCAGCTTTGCAAACCAAGCTAAAAGCTGTAGACATGGTAAAGACATGAAAGAAAATCCCTCTTCTCCAATGCAAACTACCTACTGAGTAGTCAGTCTGAAACTTTGTCTTCAGTGTTGTTCCAAACAGGAACTTCAGAAAGCCTTGTGGGCGCACTGTTAGTCATTGATCCAACTTTTGCCCAGACACAAATATCTAAAAAAATACGAAATTTCAATAGACAGCCACACATTCTCTAACCACTCCTGAATACTTTGATGATCTTTCCTCTAGTGCCACAAAAAGTTCATGTTTGAGAATGACTAAAAAAACCCCTCTTTTCATAAATTATTGTAGTGATTATATTTTCCACATTTTAGTCCTTGAGCTATTGAGCACTGATATATAATAAATGATATTTTGTTTTAATCACCAAACTATAAATATTACATCTCCGTAAGTTATAGTAACATTGACACCTTTTAATGCAATGGTAAAATCATTTGTAAATTATCTAATACTTTGGTTTGCATGGAAAAATTTTCAGATTGTAGCAAATGCTTATATAAAAGCAGCAAATACAGATGCATGCTTGTTCATATGTATGTTCATTTATGTTTTATATTGACCTTAAAGCCCTGCTAGGCCTGTAGTTACAGCTTCAATCAGCTTTAATATCTTAATACCTTTAGACTTATTTTGTTTGCTTAGCAAACACAGGTATGAACTTTAACCAAAAACAATGGTGATTTTCTTTATGTTGAACTTTATACACTACTCTGAAGCCAGTTAAATATGAAACATGACAAATGACATGTCTATATAACAGACATATACTTGCTGGCTATTCCATTAGGTACATGAAGGGTTTACTTTTCCAGGCTTATCAGTTTGTTGTTCAATTCAACAAGGTGCTGGAAACATTACTCAAATGTACCTTCAGCTTGTCCCTTGTATTCCCCCAAAGGGGTTGTCACGGTGGATTAATACACACTGATAATTTGGCCGAGTTTTTTATGCCTGACACAACCTTCCGTGGTGAGAGGGGCTTGTATCCCCACCGGGATGCTGAAAAACTAGTTCATGCATTTATTATTTCTAGGCTTGTAATTCATTGCTATCTGGCTCTTCTAAAAGCTCTCTAAAAAGCCTTCAGTTGATCCAAAATGCTGCAGCGAGAGTACTGACAAGGACTAGAAAGAGAGATCATATTTCCCCTATATTGGCTTCTCATCATTGGGTCTCCGTTAAATCCAGAATTGAATTTAAAATTCTTTTACAAAATCTTGAACAATTAGGCCCCAACCTCTCTTAAAGACCTCATTCTACCCTATTTTCCCAATAGAGCACTTCGCTCTCAGAGTGCAGGCCTATTTGTGGTTCCTTAATTTTTTAAATGTAGATTGGGAGGGAGAGCCTTCAGCTATCAGGCTGTTGTGGAACCAACTCTCAGTTTGTATTCAGGAGACAAAAAGATTATACAATACTCATAAAATAGTAAAGAACATAATTTTCCATTACAGACACCCTCGCTACATTTAAGATACTTTCTGACAAAGCTTATAGTTAGGGGTTTGTTATGCTGCAACAGGTTTAGGCCGCTGGGGAGCTTCTTATGATGTGCTGGGCATTTCTTCTCCACCCACCTCTTTTCACTCCCTATGCATTTATTTGCTATTGCTGCATGTCATTCATTTTTTTCCTTCTCTCTCCCATAGTCTGTCTCTTTTTGCTCTCCGTTTTCTCTTCTCTTTCCTCTCACCCCCAACTGGTTGAGGCAGATGGCTGCCCCTCCCTGAGCCTGGTTCTGCCAGAGGTCTCTTCCTGTCAAAAGGGAGTTCTTCCTTACCACAGTTGCTAAGTGCTTGCTCATAGGGAATCATCTGATTATTGGGGTTTTCTCTCTAATTCTGTAGGGTCTTTA
Source organism: Etroplus canarensis (assembly GCA_015106775.1). NCBI lineage: Eukaryota > Metazoa > Chordata > Actinopteri > Cichliformes > Cichlidae > Etroplus > Etroplus canarensis. The sequence goes on from VUQH01083293.1 coordinate 9,577, forward strand.
CCTTACAGTGTGAAGCATCTTGAGGCAACTTTTGTTGTGAACTGGCACTATATAAATAAAACTGAAGTGAACCAGGGACCTTTTGCTTGTCAGGCAAATGTGTAAACCACTACACTACAGGGACACATTGCTCAAATATTTTGCTCTACACGGGCATGATAACACACAGCTCCTACAGAATTTTCAGCTGCACATCCAGGATACCTTATCTTTCAGCTGAAACAACTCAAATTTCCCCACTGTGGGAATATTAAAGGAATATCTTCCCCTTCTTCTTCATACTAATATTCCAAAGGTCTGGTGACTGTGGAGGTCTCACTGCCATATTTAAGAAAACAGTTTGACATGGCATATTATCCTGCCCGAAGCAGCCATCAGAAGATGGTTACACTGTGGTGTATTGTCAGCAGCAATACTCAGGTGGTACAAAGGGGGCCAAAGGTGAGTATTCAGATTCTGCTTCATGTTTTTTCTGCCAAATTCTGACCCTACTATCTGAATGACACAGCGGAAATCCAAATTCATCAGACCAGGCAATGCTTTTCCAATCTTCTATGCCCCAGTTTTGGTGAGCCTGTGCAAACTGTAGCTTTAGTTTCCTGTTCTTCGCTGACAGGAGTGGCACCTGGTGTAATTTTATGCTGTTGTAGACCACTTGCTTTAAGGTTGAATGTGCTATGCATTTAGAGATGTTTTTCTGCATACTTTGGTTGTATGAGTGGTTATTTGAGTTACTGCTGCCTTCCTTTCAGCTCAAAGCATTCTGGCCACTCCTCTCTGACTGCTGGCATCAAAACGGCATTTTCACACAGATGACTGCTGCTCACTGGATAATTTCCCTTTTCGGGACCATTCTCTGAAAATCCTAGAGATATTCCTCCCCATTCCGGACCATGTCCACACGCCTAAAAAACTAAGTTTCTGCCATATGATTGGCTGATTAAGTATTTGTGGGTTTTTTTGTGTCAGTTGGCTCATGGTTGAGCTGCTGTGACAGAGATGGCTGCTCGCCACAGATTACGATTTTCAGCCAGTCTTGTGGCTGTGATCATCTTCATTCTTGTCCACTCTTCTACATCAGTTTGCCAGCGTCTTGCTGGCCTCCCTCTTGCTTGTTTGCCTGATGTGATGCCCTGAATGATGGTTTTTTCAAGGCTGTTGTGTCTAAAGTACTGTAGTTCCTCTTCTTCATCTGGTCTAGTAAGAGCCGTTTAGTTCTAAGTTGTTCCAGGACCCATTTGTTACTTCTGTGTTCTTTCCATCATACTCTCAAAAGTCACTGGTATGTCCACAGTTCAAAGGCTTCAATCTTCTTCACAACTTTTTCATAGAAGCACCAGGATTCACATCTGTATGAAGCTATAGCAAAAGCAGAAGCTCTGGCTATATGAAGCTTAAGGCTTGTACTGTCTGCCAAACTTTTCCAGAATGCTGTCATGTTTAGTACTGCGTTTCAAGCGATGTAAGTCTTCTGTTAATTTCTTGCATGCAATTTCCTTCGCTGTTGATGATGGAGCCCAGGTATACAAAGTCCTTCACCTCCTCCAGCTCTTCCCCACTGAGCATGAATTTGCTGAAGTCTGTTCTCCTCTTATCTGCCACCATGATCTCGGTCTTCTTGGCATTCAAAAGAAGTCCTTTATCTGTGCTCATTCGTTGTATACGAGTGAGTATGTTTAGTAGATCTTCTTTGCTTTCACATAGTAGTGTTGTATCGTCTGCATATCTTAAGTTGTTTATTCTTCTCCCTTCAATGTTAATACCAGCCTCAATGTTATCTGTGGCTGTGCATCCTGGAAACAATAATCTTCAAAAGAATTTTACTAGCATGTATAATGAGACTGATTGTACGGTCATTTGTCCATTCTTTGGCATTACCCTTCTTATAGATGGGAATGAAAAGTCCTCTACACCAGTCCTTAGGCCATTCTCTCGTCCTCCAGATCTTAACGCACATCTTCCATAGCAAGGTGATTCCTTCCACTCCAGATGATTTCCAAAGTTCAACTGGTATTCCATCTGTGCCCAGTGCTTTACCATTTCCCAGAGCCTTTAATGCCTGTTATACCTCTTCTTGTGTTGGCTCTGGTTCTTCTTCATTACATCCACCTGGTTTTACCCATTTATAGTTTTGCAGTTCTTAATACAGCTGATGACAGTATTCAGCCCACCTCTTTATGATACCATCTGCTTGAGTGAACATGTTACCATCTTTGTCAATGAGTGCATCTGTTTGAGGAGTCCACCTTCTTTTAATCGCTTATTGTTCTGCTCACCTTCTTTGGGTCTTTGTTGTATCGTTCCAGATGTTCACATTTCTTTTCTAGCATTAGCTGATGGTCACTGCCGCAGTCAGCATCTGGTCTTGTTTTAACGTTTAACAGAGAGGATCTCCATTGTTGTTTCACTAGAATGTAGACGATTTGGTTCCTTGCTCTTTCTCTTGGGCTCCACCACGTGTACAGTCTTCTTGGATGATATGGGAATAATGTACTGTCGATGGTAAAATCGTTGCTGATACAGAATTCTGATAGTTTCCGTTCTGCTGTCCCAGGCCATAGGTTCCTATATGTTCACTTTTCCATGCAGCCTTTCCTACTTTAGCATTCCAGTCGCTCATCATTATTAAAAGATTTCTTGGAGGTGTGTTGTCAACCGCTTCCTGTACTATTTGATAGAACTCTTCCAGTTACTCATCAGGCGCATCCGATGTAGGTGCGTACACCTGTATAAAGGTCAAGTTGACTGGATGTGCCTTTAATTGGATAGTTATTACTCTAAAACCTATGGGATTGTATCCCATGACGGACTTTCCCGTTTCTCTATCCAGGATAAAACCTACTCCTTCTCTTCTTGGCCCACTCTCTTTTCCAGAGTACAACAAAACATGTCCTTCATCTGCGGTAAACCTGCCTTGTCTATTCATCCATATCTCAGAGATGCCCATAATTTTGATATCCAATCAAGTCATTTCTTTGGTGATCACTTGCAGTTTACTGATGTTGGCACCTCTGATGTTCCACCTTTCTTTCAAAGGTGAATTCTGTCCCTACTGACCTAATTAATGTGGTGGGTGGTCAAGTCCTTCCACATCTTGTTCCATTGAGGTGTCGATGAGTAACCTTCATCCGGCTGTCATTGAGGGACCTTCATCTGGCTGGCGTTGGGGTGTCTGTGAGGGACCTTATTCCGCTTCATCATTTACACCACTGCTGGCACCCTAAAACAGGTGCTACCCCTGCAGGTCAGAGGAGACCTGGGAGTAATGGCGATTAATGGGTAACTCCAAATTCCCCAAAACTCCTCACCACTGAATGTCTTTTAACATCATACCCAGGATGTAGCATTTGTGTTAATCAGTTAAAAAGGTGTAGCTAATAAAGTGGTCCAGGGGTCCTGGAATGTGAAAGGCTGAATAGGCAATGGTTCCTGTAGTCTTAAATTACAGAGTAATTGCAGCAGCTCATGCGTAAAAAGCCAAAGGAAACCCTAACTGGGAAACGATTTACTGTGTGTCAGTACAAGTCATTGTTAAGCTGAATCAACCTTCACTGGGCAAATAAAGGTTAAGAAAAGCAGATAACCTCATCCAGCACACAGAAAAGCAATCATGGGAACACACTGGGAAGGTTATTGGACAAACTCCAGCTGCTTTTGCATTACTCTCAGATTTAGATGACAGGAACAAACAATTTGTGAAAATTTACAGGAAATCAAAACTGCTGACAAATCCTTTTCACACCAGTTAGTTACCTTCCTCTGATCTGCTCTGTCCGCCTTGTGCTGTTTGTATGATTTTACATCATGGTAATCTGGAATAAGAAGTTGCATCAGAGCGGCTCTCAAACACTGTTAAACATGTCACCCTTGTGTTTAATTTAGTGTTAAGCTTAGTTTTGTCAACTGTCTTGCATTTGAATACACAGTATAAAGCCAGATGAGATTAAATTATTGTCCTAACATGACTTAAATCATTTTCCAAAGTAAGCAGAAAATGAGTCATCATCTCCTGTACATTGTTCCTCCCAAATACACCACATTGCTTGGCCATTTACACTCTAGACAGCTGTTACCCAACACACACACACACTCCGTTCTGCAAAAACACTGTATGAGGAACAGGTCATTTGAAAAAGAAAAAAAACTGAAATTAAAAGTGATCTGAAAGAAACAGTTCAAGTTTTTAAAAAAAAAAAAAAATATCAACTGACATTTGAGAAAGATCTGAGATTGTTTGAGCAACATAAATTTTCCAATGCTGCTCCACAACGGTGCTAACAGAGTATCCTGTTATTCCATAGCCAACTGCTGCATCAGTATCTCTTGTTTTTATGACTAATTACAAGTATTGAGGTAAATTATTAAAGAAGCATCATACAGTAAACTTAAAATGTGTTTATTTGGCTCCTACACACCTGTTGCATGAAATATCTCATGAGAATCACTGTTTGTGCTGACTAATTTTGTCTAGTTTTCCTGGAGGATGTAACAGTATTCTTGAGACATTATTCAGAGACAGCATGTGGTAAAAATATCCTTTTAATATGACTGAATCAACAAGCTGCAGAAGAAAGTAAATATAACTCATTAATCTGCTCCACATTCCCTATCAAGGCAGCATTCATTCTCCAAAATAAACTCATTACTGAGTCTTATACGAGTCTTTGCCCTCCATTCTACTCTTTCTCACATCACATATTGACATTTCACAAGTTTCTTACAAAAGAAACAAGTGATTTTCTAAGTGCACCAAGTGTGTGTCAATTAGCCATCTGCCATGTTGTCTATGAGAGGAAGCAGCTGCACAGTTGGTTATATGGCAAAAAATTTAAAAAACAAAGACGAAAAAACACAGGTCTACAAACTATCATAATACATTGTTAAATTAAAATCAGCTATTTGAATGCATTTGCTGAAACCACAGCAAACTTCAGGAGTCATTTTAGATGGCTGTGTTTAAAAAAGTAAACTATTGCAAGCGACTGTAATCCCTGGGTTGAAGGATCAATTGTTCGGGTAATACACTCTCATCCAGCCAAGTTCTTACTCGTTGAACAAATCTGTGTACATGAGTAGCCTTCCAGTACTGATCACTGTTTTTGGCAACAGGAGAAACAGACTGCTTGTGGAAAACTGGGGCCCTGAAATATGACACAAGTTCACCATACTCTGGATATCTTTCTGTTATCTGGCTTCGCTTATGCTATGATTGGCAATCAGGCTAAGCGGTCGCACAAAGGTGGTCATCAACTCAATAGGTCAACCCAGGGTTTCCCAATCTAGCTGGGGGGTGATGTTGGCAGCATCTGACCAGGCACAAAGATGGACAAGTCTGCTGGCCGCAGAGGGACTGAATTTTTACAAAGCAAGATACAACTAAGATACAAGGAAAATATGAAGAGGTTGCACATAATACTGAAAGCAATACAGCTGGTGCAAACAAATCATCAGTATGAGAGTCGATAACAAGAAAGCAGTAGGATATTACTAGTACATGTACATTAGTATAATATTATAAGTGCTGTATGAATGTGTGTGCACTTTAAGTGCTGGAAAAGATCTGGTATATCAATAATGTTTAGTCTTCTTGAAGCCAGGAAGGCAAGTCAGCAAAAACTAAGTTAACAGGATATTGCAGTTCTATCGTTAAGACATAGGGGAATCTGACAGATTACGATTAAATTAATGATTAAAGTGTGCAAGACAGTTTTAGCTTTTCTGTCAACTGTAACCTCAGTGGTGTTTAAAAGTGTGAGAGTAAAGAGTAAATACGAAAAGCAAATGCAAACTTAGGCTTAGACTCAATGCAAATCTGTTTTAGTATCATGTATTCATGCTTATAGCACAAAGGCGAGCTATTGTAAAATTGTTTGCAGTAAACAGGGAAAAAAATAAAATCAAGCAATGAAGTTGCATCTAAGAATCTACTTTTATTACTGATGCCTAAAGATTTTAGGTGCTAATAAAAAACTAGAACTTCATACTAGTCTGAAGGCCCTTCGAGGATATGAGACTATTTTATGGAGAACTGATTATCAGTGGGTTGTGCTTTCTGATCTGGAACGGAACCTGCTTCTGAGCAGGCTAGATCTGTAGCATAAGTTACCCTGGAAATGTAGCCTACCCCAGTAAGAAATGAACTGCTACCGTGATACTGAAACCCAGAGTTAACCCTAAAGTTACCTAAACAAGCCCAAATCTTGCTTAGTAGTACAGTCCTCTGGTGTTAAAAAAAAAAAGATTTTCTCAGATCTGTTCTCTCCTTAATAGTGAACTTGGGCTAACTTGCTTAAAGTGGACCACTTCTGCTGATTTCCAACTCCATATTTTCTTCTTGGACTCTACTAGAGCAGCTTTGCATGATTCACAGTGCAAACTGAAACACACTCCATTTAAGCAAACTTTCTTCTGATTTGCTGCCCTTTGTCAACAAAAGGTTTGAAGAGTAGGTTGCTGGTGCTTCCATACTCACAGCCAGGGCTATGTGCCTGAGGTGGCCATATAAGGATTTTCATTCTGTCTAACATCATACAAACCCAAGAGTTGAAAAAATTGTATGAAAAAGAGTATTCTGAGTCTGAAGCTTTATGTTCAAAGGGATTACTGACATATACTATGACCTCATCCACAACCATATAGGTCCTCTTTAATGTTTGCTTTTATTGAACTTTTACTCCAAGTTGGATCTAAACTAACACCATGTCAAAGAATTCCTCAGTTGGCAGATGACCAAGAAGTCAGGTGTTCCTTCAGTTTCCATATGACAGCTCAACAGCCAAAGTGATACTATTGGAAAGTTGTAGGTTAACTCTTTGATTTAATATGAGACCTTGAATTTGAACATATCAGAAAATTTACATTTCAGAGTGTTGTTGATATAATAATTGTTTTAAAATGGCACACACATAGACTCAGTTTCATCAGCTCCAGTGTGTGTCAGCAGTATCACTTACACCCAAACCAAGCTGCTCTGTCTTCACAATGAAAATAATAGATTGGAAGGGTAGATGATAGATTTGGACAAGAGGACCATAAGCACCACAAACATTTCTTTTGGGATTTGCTGAAACAGCCTACATCTTAATGCATATTCTATTATAATGTTGGAGAATGTTCATTAATGTTTGTTGTGTCTTTATTTCTATTTATTCTAAAAAGTCAAAAGTGTTTTGGTTGTGAATAAAGAAACAGATAGCATGATTGTTTATAAAGATAAGGTAAGAGCAATACAAAAATGAAGACAGCTACTACTCCAGGATTAATATTTAAAAAAAAAAAAAAACAATCCAGGCCTACTTCTGTTTTTCATAAATCATACGAGTTAAGGTAGGTGCAAGGTTAGCTTCGAGACTGTTATTCACCATTTTAGGAATCATTTTATTGTATTAATAAAAAGAAAACATCATTGTGATACATGATGTTACACAATTATATTATCCTGGGGGTTTTCATATATTTATTTGAAGCCAAAATCATGATTAAAAATAAAATGATTACTTTGCCAGCCCCAGGTCAGATAAAAGTAACAACAACACTGAGCTTTCTGCCAGTCTTCAAAACCCTGTGATCACTGTATTCCACTAGCTGAAAAAAACAGTACAACTGTGATCATAATCATTTTACAAGATACACACAACGAAGAAAACCATCAATACTTTTATCAAACATCTACATATGCTGTGATTTACACATTTTTGGAGCAGGAGGTCAAGTACCACACACTCCTCATGGTCTAAGATGACCATCATACAAACACAGGCAAAACATGCCCTGAACTGACCTGAAAATCATCTCAATCAGGCCTGGAAAATTCTAAAAAGAAAACAAAACTTCCAAGAAAATCTGTATGAGGCAACATTCTGCCAAGGAATCTTGAGGGAATTACTATGAGTATAATACTTTTCCAATGTAATGCATTTCAGTGACCTGTGCAGTGGTTTATATCAGGCACTTGGCAAAACTGTGGGTTAATTTAAAAGTTGATGCCACTGAGGTGGATTTTTTTTATGTTAGTAATGATCTAAAAGGCGGTAATGAGATGTGCTATGAAGCATTAGAAGGTGCTATTGACAAAAAGACGGGGGACAGAGCTAGAGGTGGCAGAATAGAAAATGCCAATACTTTCACTTGGAGTGACCAGGATAGACAGGATTAAAAATGAGTACATCAGAGGGACAGCTCAGGTTAAGCAGTTTGGAGACAGTCAGAGAAGTCAGAGAAGCAAGGTTGAGACGGTTTGAACAAGTGCAGAGGAGGGATGCTGGATATATTGAAAAAAGGATATTCAAGATGGAGCTGCTAAGGAGGAAGACTGCAGAGAAGATTCATAGATGTAGTGAAAGACGACATGCAGGGGGTTAGTATGACAGACAAGAATGCAAGCAATAGCATGAGATGGAGGCAGTAGAGGTAGTAGTAGAAGAAGTAGTAATATTTTTACCGTAAATGGTCATTTTCAATTCAACATCCTGCATATGACTTTCCATACTGACTTTCCTCAGTATGGCCCTCTGAGAAAAAGAAAAAACAAGCTGCCCTCCCTTGCTCTATTAGATAACTCAGAGTTTTGGCCATTTGACTTGATGTTTAAGAATCTAGATAAAAATTATATTGCGAATATCATCAGTGAGCAATTGGTCAGTCCCCAAATCATTCTGTAGTGTCAGTGACAACAAGCCAGACAAGATAAAGGAAAACTGCAACAGATGGTACAGATCAAGGTTATTATAGGTAACTAAAACTAAAACTATATGAGAAAAATAATTTTAGTTAATTGAAATAAAAATAAAAACTAGACTTTTGGGAAAAATCTAAAATAACTAAAATAAGACTGTGGGCTTAAGAAACTAAAATAAAATAAAATGTAAAGGAAATTTCCTTAATTCTAGTCTTTGTCAGTTTGGTTAAATTTGGTCAGACAGCCTGTCTGATGAGGCTTTGATGCATCTGTTCGAGACTAAGGTTGACTACATGATTGTGACTCATCTGCCTTCACAAAGTATTGTTTGTACTGGCATTTCTGATCTAAACATCTTAAAACTTCCCCAAACAAATATCATCCATATTATAATACTTAAGAAAACTAAAACTAATACCAAAACTAACAAAAACTGAAACTAAAACTAAACATTTTCAAACAATAAAAAATGAACTAAAATAAAAGCAAAACCACTCTGGAAACTAACTAAACTGAATTCACGCAAGATGAAAATGAAATAAAAACTAATTTGAAAATTCAAAATTGGTACAGGTAGTATGGCAGAGATGAAGCCCTGATCTCAGACTGGCATTACACAGAAAAGATGCACACATTTTAATATAATAATAAATTTTGTATATATATATATATATGTGTATGTCGAAAGTTTGACACTTGGCAATAGTGGAGCATGGCCAAGCATGTCCAGCCCCTTGACTGGTAGTGTATATTTGTGAATGACACAGCAAACTGTGTTCAGAGACCCCCATTTCTGAAAGGTTTCCTGAGCCCATGCAGTGATTTCCATGACAGAATTATGCCTGCAATGCAGTACTGTCTGAAGGCTCAAAGATCACAAGCATCCAGTATTGGTTTCTGGCTGTGTTCTTTGCACACAGAGATATCTCCAGGTTCTCTGATTCTTTTGATGATATCATATTCAATGTCTTTCCATTTTTACATTGAGGAACATATTTCTAAATTTGCCTCACAATTTGTAAGCACAGTTTCTGGCAGATTGCTGAACCGCTGCCCATCTTTACTTCTGAGAGACTCTGCCTCTCTAAGGTGCTTGTTTTATACCCAATCAAATCACACACACACACACACACACATTTATACACACAGAGGATAAACTTTAAACTTTACTCTGTGCCTGCAGATTATGTCTA
>VUQH01083296.1:0-11364 GCA_015106775.1 Etroplus canarensis
CCATCTCCCTACTGCATCTCTGGAGCTCAGCCACAGTGATCTTTGGGTTCTTCTTTACCTCTCTCACCAAGGCTCTTCTCCCAGGATTGCTCAGTTTGGCTGGACGGCCAGGTCTAGGAAGAGTTCTGGTCGTCCCAAACTTCTTCCATTTGACGATTATGGAGGCCACTGTGCTCTTAGGAACCTTGAGTGCTGCAGAAATTCTTTTGTAACCTTGGCCAGATCTGTGCCTTGCCACAGTTATGTCTCTGAGCTCCTTGGGCAGTTCCTTCCACCTCATGATTCTCATTTGCTCTGACATGCACTGTGAGCTGTAAGGTCTTATATAGACAGGTGTGTGCCTTTCCTAATCAAGTCCAATCAGTTTAATTAAACACAGCTGGACTCCAATGAAGGAGCAGAACCATCTCAAGGAGGATCAGAAGAAATGGACAGCATGTGAGTTAAATATGAGTGTCACCGCAAATACTTATGACCATGTGATATTTCAGTTTTTCTTTTTTAATAGATTTGCAAAAATTTCTACATTTCTGGTTTTTTCTGTCAAGATGGGGTGCTGAGTGTACATTAATGAGAAATAAAATGAACTTTTTTGATTTTGGCAAATGGTTGCTATGACACAAAGAGTAAAAAATTTAAAGGGGTCTGAATACTTTCTGTACCCACTGTATTAGTAAGTTATTCATTACATTGCTAGTCCTAAAGTCTTTCTGACACTCATCTGTCTAGGTCTCAATTGGCTTTATATTACCACACAAGCCAGAAAACAAACCACAAGATGGACATAGCAATACCATAGCCCTACTCAATATAATGAAAATAAAATTATGTGGCTTTAGTAAAAAGATGTTGGTTTTGCATAAAATTTGACTGCATTTTTTATGTAACCCTGCAATCTTATTTGAATATGATGCTGTCTTCAAAATTACAGTAATACTTGAAAAGCCACATGATACTAGCTTGCCTTGGTTGGCTCTTGCCAAGAATCTGTACTACCTTCAGCTCCCTCATTCTTTCTCTGAGCATTCTCTATATTCTTTCTATGCATCTTTTGCTCTCACTGGAGCAAAATGATAATGATAAAATGCCTGAAATATGAGGACAATACTTAGTCCAATATGCAAGTTTGACTTTTTCATTTAGTAGTAACACTGTTTGCTTGAGCTTTAATAAACCACAAACAGCAGTGCTGTTTAATTCTCTAGGATATTAAACCTAGTGTGAAAAAGATTAATGCCCTACATACTAGACATTTGATTGGAAGCACTCCAACATACCAAAATGTATACCAATCCACTATGCTTCTGATAATAAAATTTAGTTATGCTACATGTTAAAACTTTCCCTACATTATTATTGAGAAAACACAGTTTATAAAAGCTGTAAAGAAATATACAGAAGCTACTTCCATCCTTATACTATCTGTTACAGTCATACTACAGTGCTGAGGTCTAAGCAGTAAAGAGTAGGTATATTCATGCATTACACACTAAGATATCGCATTGAAATGTGCTGATATCCTGGACTCAGGTCTGCTGTAATTTTCTAAACAAGTCTGAAGGATGACAATTTACTAGTTTCATCAGCTCACAAGAATAAAAGTCAATTTCTGCACAGAATACTTAGGTGTGATTTGTTACAGGTGTGCTAAAATCGTATTGAATCCCTGGTTTAATTCACAAATGTGTATTAAAGCGGGTAACAAGTAAACTGGAGAGAAAATGGTGCTTCCACTATATTAGAACATCTTTATTTGGTGTGGAGAAATAGTCTGTTAATCTATAAAAAAGCTACAACATCTTACTGTTGCTCACTGATAGAAGAGAATAGGAACAACCCCACGTTTCATTTCAGCACTGTAGCCAGGCTGACAAAAAGTCAGACCTCTGTTGAGCCATGTATTCTTTTAGGTCTCAGGAGTGAATTGCATGAATTTCTTTACAAATAAAATTGTATTCATTAGAGAAAAAATATTCATAGTTTACCCACAGATGTGCCATTAAATATGGCAGCTACAACTGCTGATATTTGTTTGGGCTGCTTCTCTCCTGTTGACCTCTCTGAGCTAACGTCAGTAATTACTTCCTCCAAATCATCAAAATGCCTGTTAGATCCCATCCCTACAGGACTGTTTAAAGAGGTCTTGCTATTGATTAATGCTTCAGTTTTGAATATCAGCAATGCTTCAGTTTTGAATATCATCAATTTGTCCTTATTAACAGGCTATGTACCACAGGCTTTTAAAGTGGTTATAATTAAACCACTACTTAAAAATCCTTCACTTTTTAATTACAGATCGATTTCCAACCTTCCTTTCATTTCAAAAATTCTTGAAAGCGTTGTTGCAGAAAAACTGTGATCACTTCTAGAGGAATGTTTTATTTGAAGAGTTCCAGTCAGGCTTCAGAGTTCATCATAACACAGAAACTGCACTAGTAAAGGTTACTAATGATCTTATGGCTTCTGACAGTGAACTTATCTCTGTGCTTGTTCTTCTAGACCTCAGCGCAGCATTCGATACAGTCAACCACAACATCTTACTACAGAGGCTAGAATACTCTGTTGGCATTAAAGGGAATGCATTACACTGGTTTGAATCTTACTTATCTGCCAGATTCCAAATTGTGTATGTAAAGGAGGTGTCTTCCTCACACACAAAAGTTGGTTATGTCCCTCAGGGTTCTGTGCTTGGACCAATACTCTTCACATTATATATGCTTCCCTTAGGCAATATTATTAGAAAACAATGCACACATTTTCATTGCTATGCAGACGATACCCAGCTATATTAATAGATGAAGCCAGATGACACAATCAACAAGTTAAACTACAGGCATGCCTTGAAGATATAAAGACCCGGATGGCCTGTAATTTCTACTTTTAAATTTTGAAAAAAACTGGTCATTGTATTTGGCCCTAAAACCCTCAGAAACACTCTAACTAGATACTTAATCTGGACAGCAATAATTTGGCTTACAGTGACACTGTGAGGAATCGTGGAGTCATTTTTGACCAGGATATGTCCTTTAATGCTTACATTAAATGAATATTTAGGGCTGTCCTTTTTTGACCCCTGTAATATTGCCAAAATTAGAAACATCCTGTCTCAGAGTGATGCTGTAAAACTAGTTCATACATTTATTATTTCTAGGCTTTATTATTGTTATTCATTGCTATTTGGCTGTTCTAAAAGCTCCCTAAAAAGCATCCAGTTGATCTAAAATGCTGCAGCAAAAGTACTGACAGGACTAGAAGGACAGATCCTATTTCCCCTATCATTTCTTCTCCTCATTAATTCCTTGTTAAATCCGGAATTGAATATAAAATCTTTTTACTCACAAAGACCTAAATAATCAGACCCCATCCTATCTTATTACCTCGTTGTACCATATTTTTCCAATAGATCACTTTGCTCTCAGAATGCAGGCCTACATGTGGTTCCTAAAGTTTTTAAAAGTAGAATGAGAGGCACAGCCTTCAGCTAACAGGCCCCTCTCACATGGAACCAGCTCCCAGTTTGTATTTGGGAGACAGACACGCTCTCTACATTTAAGATTAGACTTGAAACTTTTCTTTTTTGTAAAACTTATAGTTAGAGCTTAGTTATGCTGCAATAGGTTTAGGCCAGGGGTCCCCAACCCCTGGACCATTTGGAACCGTGCCGCAAACAACAAATGCCGTGGCTAAAATGTTAGTTATTTTTCTTTCTTCTTCCGGATCTTATTTTGAAAAATGACTGTTTCCACCCTCGCCTCACTAACCGCGCTTGACTCTGGAATGTCGTTTCATGCATCAGCGACTAACCCTTCAAAATAAAATGAGCTAAAAGCAAAATTTACTGAAGAGCTTTTTCGGGAAGGAATAAGCAAACGACGGGACAGCAGAAGGGTCCCGGACTGCCAGCAAAAAGAAAGCTGTATTTAAAAGAAAATACAAAGATTCTTACCTAAGTTACAGGTTCATTACAACAGGAAATACACAAGCTCCACACTCGCTGTGACCGACTGGTTAATGAAGCAATGAAACCCACAAAACTGCTTCCCCACATTGAGACATTACACCCGTACACATGTACCTTCTCTATATAAATTGTAAAGGTTGCATTCAGATTACAGACTATTAACTGACAAAGATTTTTGTTATTGGAACCCCTGCGCCTCTACCCGGTCCACGGAAAAATGTTCATACATGCAACTGGTCCATGGTACAAAAAATGTTGGGGACCACTGGTTTAGGCTGCTGGAGGGCTTCTATGTCGTGCTGGGCATTTCTTCTCCACCCACCTCTTTTCACTCCCACTGCATTTATTTGCCACTGCTGCATATCATTAAATGTTGTCTTCTCTCTCCCATAGTCTGTGTCTCTCTTTGCTCTCCTTTCCCTCTTCTCTTTTCACTCACCCCCACCTGCTGGAGGCAGATGTTGCCTCTCCCTGAGCCTGGTTCTGCCAGAGGTCTCTTCCTGTTAAAAGGGAGTTCTTCCTTCCCACAGTTGCCATGTGCTTGCTCATAAGGAATGGTCTGATTGTTGGGAGTTTTCCTCTCTAATACTGTAGGGTCTTTACCTTACAGTGTGAAGCGCCTTGAGGTGAATTTTGTCGTAAACTGGCGCTATATAAATAAAACTGAACTGAAATTCAGTGTAAGGCTTTACCTCATGGTGCGTGTGTGTGTGTGTGGGTGTGTTGTGTGGTAAAGTTTCATTTTTGGGACAGAGAGCAAATTTCTATAAAATAAGTTAAATCTTCAATTCAGTTTTCTTACTTAATCTTAGTTAGGGTTAGTTATAATGATTGATAACCTGGAAGCTAAGCCTCCAGGTTATGCTAGACACATGTTTGTGCTGACATGCCCTTGTGTTTCTGTCTGACAGTGAGTGAAAGCATACTGTATGACTGCACCCTCTTCCAGTATTGTAACAGTGTTTTCACTGTGTGAAGTGACAATACAAAGGCCTCCTGTTAAGAAAGTAAAAAGTCTTAATTTTTCATGAGTACTTTGAGCACTGACTTAAATTATTGATTCATTCTTTTTCAGGGGTAACAAAATCCCCCATAAAGGTGTTGTTGTTGTTTAATTAGATGCAGTTCTGGTAAGCTAAACAAGCTGTGGGGTCAGTGGACATTGCAGGTTTTAGGTCTGTGGTCGTCTTTTTTCTGGGTGAAGTGCTACAGCTCAGGAGGTCTTCTTGTGGGCAACTTTGACTGTGCCACATGACCACTGAAGTGAGGATGCAACTTTGAAATGATGTTCCAAGGAAACTCAAAAAAAGATTTCTTTCAGGGTTGGTGAGTTTATGCCACCTGGGGATAGTAGGTCCTGGGGCTTCTAACTTCAGAGATTCAAGCTGTTTTCTCACACAAGCTGCAGTTCTGAACTTTTCTATACATCAAAAACGCAAATGCCCAATGCTGCCAAACCAAATTTTAGGTAGTCTTTAACTTAGAAAGTGTATATGATATCTGATTGTATTGATGCGTGAACAACACAACTAACACTCCTCTGCATTCACTGCTGATGAGTGGATGTTGTGTGTGCTGCCTCAGGAACACTCTGTCCAGGCAGATCGCTCACCTAAGCCACTCAGAGTACTTCTATTAGTGAGAACAGTTCTGAAGCGGACTACTTCCTGATGCGCGCTACGTGTGAAAAATGAAAACTGTGGAAAACATCCCAAACTGATTCCCCCAAATTTGTCAGAAAATGACTTTAAAATCTGTAAAATCTATTCTGAGTTTTTACATTTTACCTTTGCCACCACTCTTGTACATAAATGAAAAGGTAGAAAGCAATAGAAGACATTACTTCCTCTCAGCTTCAAGTAAAAAGTGCATTTAGCAGTGTCTTTTGTGGATGAAAAGAGTTTTAAGAGAAAAGAGGTTATCCAAGACTGACTCAGTGTTATGGTTGCCACTGTTTTATGAGCGGAAGGAGACAGAGGTTTTATGTTTCAGTCTTCCTTAGGGAGGAAATCAGCAAGAATGGGAGAGCAAGAACACAACAACCTTCAAAAAAGGTTTTATCACTGACCTACAGCATTAGCTTCAGTGACAAGAGTGAAATTGTTCTTGCCAGGATCTGTAACTTCTCGGTGCTTTAGATATAAAAAATTAATTGTAGAAGCTCATTCAGACAAGACAATATTAAAACTTCTTAATTTTAATTATGTTGCCATTTAGACATGACATTTAATTTCATTTGTTTAGGTGCTATCATGCATAAAGAAACAGAATAAAAGGAGGAATACAACACACACTGCAGACACTGTCCCTCTCCTCACCAAATCAAAATTTCTGCTTTTGAATAACACAGTGGTTAATGAAACATAAGGACTCAGTGGAAGTGAAAAACGGTTACAAGTATAAGTGTGAATTAGTGTGAATAAAAGTTAATCAGGAGGACAGAGGGAGGCTGACAAAAAGAAAATTGGAAATGAGGAAAAAGATAAATTGCCAAATGAGTGTGGGAAGTCAGTGTCTGCAGTGTCTTTGATGGACAGCCTGTTGCCATGGTTACCTGAGTGCTGTGTGGAGCCCCCACGACTAGAGAGCGAAGGAGCCTGGAAGGCGTAGACAACATCGCTATCAGCAATTGCAGTCAGGTCGTCATCATCTGAGAAAGAGCGCTGGAAACCTGTGGAGTACAACTCAGCTAGGATGACCTGGAGAGAGACAGACAGATTGAGATTGTAAATGTTTGTTTTTACAAATGTGCCTCATGCAATGCTTGCACAGCTGTTTTTTTTCTATTTCCTCCAAACCCAAATCCCCACAAGCATTTATCTGAAGACACTAAAAAAAAAAAAAAACACTGTACACCACTGCTGATACTGTAAATATACAGTAGCCTGTATTGCACACAAAATCAGAGATCTCAACATGCAACACATCAAGACAAAAAAATGAAGATATAAACATCTGCAAAGGGGTGCTATTATGTAGTCAATGTATTACTATGTCATTACAAATGTGTATTTCCTAGTTTCAGTTTTAAGCGCTTCAGTGACAGTGAAAGAAAAATTCATGTGAGCAGAATCCTGCAATTCACGCTCTTACCTGTTTTGTGGTTGTAAGCATCTAAGCACAAACTGAGAGGTTATTTGTAGCTGGAAAGTCACATGATTGTAGCTTACTTGGGCTTGCTCATGCCAAGAACCCTTGCTGCCTTCATATTCCAGCTCTTTCTCTGATGATGCTCCCTATCAAACTATATCTATGGACACTTGCTGCTGATGGATCAAAGTAATGATGATATAGTGGCTGAGATCTCCACATAACACTCAGTAAAATATGTGAGCTTCAAAGGTAGTTAGAGTTTTCATAAGCCTCAAACAACACTGCTGTTTTAAAAATACAAACCAAAAAACACTGAGCACTACTGCTGACCCTCTAAAATTATTATGTATTTTGTTTTAAATATTATTAATTTGTGTTTTATTTATTTCATTTTGTCCAACAGTTTATGTGACAGGACTTTTGTCCAGATGACTGGATGTTTCTTGCCAAAATAAAATTCTTGGTCATTTATTCTAACCTCCCACTTTGCAACTCATACCATGATCAGAAACAACAGTAACTTCAGACTGGCTGCCAAGTGTATTTGAAAATTAATAAAATAAACAAAAAAAGGCTGTAATTATAATATATATTGGGGGGGCTATGTGGGTTTTCTCAGCTGATGCAGAATATAAGTAAAAGAAGACACTGGTAACCAATATTTTAAGCTAATGTGCTGATACTTGATATGCCTCTCAGTCATCAGCCTCTCTCTTGTGATACAGAAAAATATAGATTTGTAAAAATCTCAACTTTGTGGGCCATGTCCAAGTTAGTTTCAAGTGGTGATATTAACCTTTTCATCCCAAAAAGCTACTGGAGTGCTGTCAAAAACAAGTGGGTGTTTTGCTGCCCTTTTAGCATCAAAGGGCAAAAAAAAAGTGTCATTACTACGCAGTGTGCCAGAATGAGAAGACAACACTCTCAAAGATGAACTTAGCTAAAGCCATTAAGTGATATTTATACTTCATCAGAAGTGTTTTACAACAGTACTTTTTAGTTTTACAATAGAAAAGACTAATGGGCTAAGTAGTTAATTTGTCAACTGTAACTTATGTAAAGTCACTGTAGCACTGCTTTTAAATACCAGTGCATCTGATTCTCTTTTTTATAAGGCCGTCTTGCACAAGGTAAATAAGACAGCATTAGTCCACAAAAATAAAAACAGTACGTTCTTATTTCCATTAGTGTAACAACTCATAATCAATAATGGTACTTTTTTAGGAAGAGAAAATTTAAAAAGGAAGCCTCACTATAGATTCCTCTTTAATAGACTGTCCCACAAATACAGTGATGATTAGCTAAACCACTCAGAAAAATTAAAGGAACACAGGAGAGTACTGCATCAAGTCAGTTAAACTTCTGGGATATTGATCTGGTCAGTTAAGTAGCAGAGGGGGTTGTTAATCAGTTTCAGCTGCTTTGGTGCTAATGAAATCAACACCCGGCAATCATGGAAGCTCCTTAACTCATCAGCAGGACCAGTATCTTCTCCTGTATGCAAGGAGGAACAGGATGAGCACTGACAGAGCCCTACAAAATGACCTCCAGCAGGTCGCTGGTGTGAATGTCTCTGACCAATCAATCAGAAACAGACTTCATAAAGGTGCCCTAAGGGCCTCACATCATCTAGTGGGCCCTGTGCTCACTGTCTAGCACTGTGGAGTGCTAGACACAGGGCACCAGTGGTGCCCTGTGCTTATCACAGATGAGAGCTGGTTCACCCTGAGCATATGTAATAGACATGAAAGGGTCTGGAGAAGCCAAGGAGAACATTATGCTGCCTGTAACACTGTTCAGTATGACCAGTTTGGTGGTGGGTCAGTGATGGTCTGGGGAGGCATATCCAAGGAGGCACACATAGAGCTCAACAGGCTAGGCAACAGCACCCTGACTGCCATTAGGTATCAGGATGAAATCCTTGAAACCATTGTCAAACCCTATGCTAGTGCAGTGGGTTCTGGGTTCCTCCGGGTGCACAACAATGCCTGGCCTCATGTGGCGAGAGTATGCAGGCAGTTCCTGGAGGACAAAAGAATTGATACAACTGACTGGCCCCCATGCTCACCCTACCTAAATCCAACAGAATACCCCTGGGGCATTATGTTTCGGTCCATCCAATGCCACCAGGTTGCACCTCAGACTGTCCAGGAGCTCGATGATGTCCTGGTCCAGATCTGGGAGGACATCCCCTTGGACACCATCCATCCTCTCATAAGGAGCATGCCCGAACGTTGTCAGGCATGCATACAAGTACATGGGGTCCAAACAAACTACTTAGTAACCTTCTGAGTTGCTGCAGTGAAATTTCCGCAGAATGGACGAGCCTGTCGCATCATTTTTTCACTTTGATTTTAGGGTTTCCTTGAATTCAGTCTTCTGTAGGTTGATCATTTTCATTTCCATCAAACAATGTGATGTCCTATCATTTCTAACACATTACTCAGTCCATGTCAAAATGGATATCTAGCAAGAAATTTTCCCCATTGAGATCTGATATGTTTTCAAAGTGTCCCTTTAATTTTTTTGAGCAGTATATTCAGTGATGATGTCTAATTTATACTACAAATTGATGCATTGTTGCTGTACTATAAGCAACAACCTTTCAGAGACAGATAGCTGCATTTAGATTGAGACAGGAAATAATAAGGTGTTTGTCTATATAAGCACTCTGAAACTCCTCAGAATGTGAATTTATCAGTCTTTTGAATTCCTTCTGCTAAATCCACAGGAAAAGCAGTTAAAATTCCAAAATGTTATTTTTTGTCTTCATCTGTCATTGTTCAGCTCTTCTGTGCTTTGTTTGCATCACTGATTTGGTGTAATTTGGTGGAGCCTGATGTGCTGATTGAGTGAGTTCTGGTGCAACAACGTAGATTTAAAACCAGACCCAAAAAAAGTGATAAAGATTTAGGCTTTTCTATCTGAAAAATGCAAAAGAAACTGGACAGCATCTTGTGATGGATATATACAAGCAGTAACACTGCTGTTTTTGAACCCACACCAGTCAAAGAAAATATAAGTTTTCACAACTGGATTTACAACTGGATTTAGCTAAGCAAATAGGTAAGAGCATTCCACTGGATAATTATTGCAGGTTGTCATTTCTTAAACACAGCCTTTTGGCTATGTTTAATAGTGAAAGTAAGAGCATTTCCACACACACAATGTGAAGAGAACTCAAGGGATTGGGACTAAACACCTGTACAATATTAATAAAACCACTTATCAGAGATGCTAACTGGAAAAAAGGCTTCGTTTTGTCAGGGAGCATAAAGATTGAACTCTGAAACAATGACAAAAGGTCATCTGATGAATACAGAATTACCCTGTTTCCTCAGTGATGGGTGCATCAGGGTAAGAGAAGAGGCAGATGATGTGATGCAGCCGTCATGCCTAGTGCTTACCTTCTAAATCTGTGGGGGCAGTGTTATGATCTGGGGTTGCTTCAGTTGGTCAGTTTTAAGTTCAGCAACATTATGTGCCCAAAAAAGATGTCAGCTGACTGCCCAAATATACTGAATGACCAAGATTTTCAATCAGTGTATTTTTACCTCCCTGATGGCACAGGCATTTTCCAAGATGACAACGCCAAGATTCATTGGTTTGAATTGTGAAAGAGCAGTTAAAACCTAGCGTCCACTAGGGCGTGGACAAGACGCGGAATGCGAATTTAGTAAATCCGCAACCTCTCCGTATAATCTTGAAAGCTTCCTTTCACTGTCTTTATCATTCCTGAACACTTCCCAGTGTTTCTGCGCCTTCGGGAGAGGGCAAAATTTCCGCGTCGAAATTTTAGACTCAACCAAAATTTGGACGTGGAAATGAACTTCCTGACAAGTTCATTTCCGACAACTTGTCGGCAACTTGTCTGCATTGTTGTGCGGACATCCCGCCTTTCCTTAACACTTCTGCCTCTTCTGCAAACGCTCCCAAAAGCCTCGGTGGTCCTGATGACAACCAGTAGGGCAAGCAGGACTGAGGATAGCGAACTGTGCTTTCGTTTCTGTGAATGATTAACGTTATGCAGGGATATTCTGAGACACACAGAACTCTGGTGGACTTTCTGGGACTGATGAACATTTCACACAGTACTGTGATGTAGTGTAGATGATCATTTTGCGGTGATCTTGTGATGTGATTGTGATTGTTATTATTATTGTCATTGTTTTGGAACTGTAACTGCCATAATAATAATGTCGTTATTGATATACATTTTTGTTCACATATATTTTATGTGATTCATTTTATGAATACTTTGTTTTTGTATTGGCACTATGTGGAAACCTGGGAAGTGTGTTTTCACTTTG
>VUQH01083299.1:0-13716 GCA_015106775.1 Etroplus canarensis
GTTCCAAGGTCAAAATCGGAGATGCCCCCTAGGGTGGTGGAGAATGGCTGAGCTAAGATCCTGTGGGACTTCCAGATACAGACGGACAAAATGGTGGTGGTTAAACAACCGGACATAGTACTGGTAGACAAGCAGACGAAGACAGCCGTAGTGATAGATGTAGCAATACCGAATGACAGCAAGAACAGGAAGAAGGAACACGAGAAGCTTGAGAAGTACCAAGGGCTCAGAGAAGAGCTCGAGAAGATGTGGAGGGTGAAGGTAACAGTGGTCCCAGTGGTAATCGGAGCACTAGGTGCAGTGACTCTCAAGCTAGGCGAGTGGCTCCAGCAGATCCATGTACAACATCCGAGATCTCTGTCCAGAAGAGCGCAGTCCTAGGAACAGCTAAGATACTGCACAGGGCCCTCAAGCTCCCAGGCCTCTGGTAGAGGACCTGAGCTTGAAGGATAGACCGCCCGCAGGGGCGAGAGGGGATTTTTTTTAATATTTATATATATATCCATCCCACTCACCCTCTGGGCAGTCTTTTTGTCCTTTAAGCTTGGGTTCTCTACCAGAGGCCTGGGAGCTTGCAGGTTCTGCGCAATATCTTAGCTATTCATAGGACTGCACTCTTCTCGACAGAGATCTTTGATATTGTTCCTGAAATCTGCTGGAGCCACTCTCCCAGGTTGGGGATCACTGCCCCAAGTGTTCCGATTACCATGGAGACCACTGTTGTCTTCACCTTCCACGTCTTTTTTAGTTTTTCTTTCAGCCCTTGGTATTTCTCGAGCTTCTCGTGTTCTTTCTTTCTGATGCTGCCATCACTCAGGATTGCTACATCCATCGCTATGGCCTTTTTCCTCTGCTTGTTCACCACTACTATGTATGGTTTGTTAGCCATCATCAGTTTGTCTGTATCTAGAAGACCCATAGGATCTTAGCTTGGTCATTCTCAACCACCTATAGATGTGTATCCCATTTTGACCTTGGGACTTCCAGGTCATACTCGACACAGATGTTCCTGTACACTATGCCAGTTACTTGGTTGTGGCGTTCCATGCATCTTGCACCCTGTTATGTGCTGGATTGTCTCTGGGGCATCCCTGCACAGCCTGCACCTGGGGTCTTCCCTGGTGTGGTAGACCCCAGCATCTATCAATCTTGTGCTCAGAGCTTGTTCCTGTGTTGTCATGCTTAGTGCCTCTGTGCTGTCTTTCAGTCCAGCTTTGTCCAGCCATTGGTAGGATTTTTCAACATCATCCACTTCTTCTAGCTGCTGGTGATACATGCCGTACAGGTCTGTCCTTCCATAATGGTTCTTGTTCTTCTGTCCTCTTCTGTCCTGGGTTTCTAATGCCTGAGGTATGCACCAAGCACGTGATCAGTCGTGGCCATCTTTCTGATGTACTCATGGATCTTTGTTGTTTCATCCTGGATAGTGGTTCTGGCACTCACTAGTCCTCGGCCTCCTTCCTTCCGCTGGATTTGGAGTGAAAGCCTCCGTGCATTGTAAGGAGCTATCTTGTCTTCCTGTCAGTGGCTTCTAGCTCCTCCTTTGGCCAGTTTATTATCCTACTGGGGTGTCTGATGACTGGAAGGGCATAGATGTTGATTGCCCGGATCTTGTTCTTCCCATTCAGCTGACTCCTCTGAACTTGCCTTACTCTCTGCAGGTATTTGGCAGTTGCAGCTTCTCTAGTTACCTCTTCGTGGTTGACATTTGCCTGTGGGATTCCAAGGTATATGTAGCTGCCTTAAATGTCTGCTATGCTACCTTCTGGTAGTGTAATCCCCTCAGTTCCAACTACCTTCCCTCTCTTCGTTACCATCTGACTACACTTCTCCAGTCCGAATGACATTCCAATGTCATTGCTGTAGATCCTGGTGGTGTGGATCACTGAATCAATATCTCCTTTCTCACTTCTGGCGTACAGCTTGATGTCACCCATGTAAAGAAGGTGGCTGATGTTTACTCCATTCTGTAGTTGGAATCCATAGCCAGTCTTGTTGATGAGCTGGCTGAGGTGGTTCAGGCCTATGCAGAACAACAGCATGGATGGCACATTTCCTTGGTAAATCCTGCACTTGATGGTAACTTGTGCTATCGGCTTGAAGTTGGCCTCTGGTGCTATGGTCCACATCCCCACTGAGTTTCCGATGAAGACTCTTAGGGTCCTGTTGATCTTATATATTTCCAGGCATTCCAGGATCCATGCATGAGGCATTGAGTCATAGGCTTTCTTACAGTCAATCCAGGCGGTTCACAGGTTTGGTCAGTATATTCTTACAGTTTTGGGTGACTGTTCTCCCTTTAGGTGGTGTTTTGCTCCCCTGGTATTTCTGCCAATTCCTTTCTGGTCACCGCTCATGTATTGAGCCATTTGCCTGTTCATCTTAGCTGCTATGCTGCCTGACAGGAGCTTCCATGTTGTACAGAGGCAGGTTATTAGACTGTATTTGAATGAGACCAGTCCCTTCTGGTGACCCTTCAGGATCAGGACTGTCCAGCCTCGGGTTAGCCATTCTGGGTACATCCCATCCATTAGCATCTGGTTAATTTGTGCTGCTAGGTGCTCATGGAGTATAGTTAACTTTTTTTAGCCAGTAGGTGTGGATCAGGTCAGGGCCTTGTGCTGTCCAGCTCTTCATATTCGAGACTTTTTCTTGGATATTAGCCATGGTGATGGTTACTGGATCCTGTTTAGGGAGGTTGGTGTGGTCAGCTCTTAGATCCACTAGCCAGTTAGCATTGCTGTTATGTGTTGCATCCTTCTCCCATATGCTTTTCCAGTATTGCTCTGTCTCTAGCTTTGGTGGGGCTGTTCTCATGTTATTCCCCTGCCACTGAGAGTATAGCTTGGATGGTTCAGTAGAGAACATCTGGTTAATTCTCCTAATTTCTATTTCTCTGGTGTACCTTTTCAAGTGGCTAGCCAAGGCTGTGAGTCTTTGCTTGGCAGTCTCTAAGTCCTCAGGCAGCTTCCCTTTCTTCATCACACCTCTGTACAGTTTTGATAGTTGACTAACTTTCCGTCGTGGTGCCTTGATCTTTGCTTTTGTCCTTCTTTTCCATGGAGCTCCTTGTGACTGGTGTTCATCTTTTAGCTGAACATCTCAAGGATCACTGCTACTGTAGTATGTATCAGCTGGTTGGGATTGTTCGTAATGCTGCATTTACACCTTCTAGCAGACTTTCAGATGGTATGTCATGTAGTCTTGGCAATTGGTTCTGGAGGGTCCAGGTTTCCAGCTTAGCCACAATCTTCTCTTTCAGGTCAACTGCTCTTGCATTCAGTATGCAAGCTGTTCTTGGGATTTGGGACCCAATCTTGGAGTGTGGGGAAGGTAAAATCATTTGTGCATTTGTGTTGTTCCTCTGCAATCTCTAGCTGTGATAGCAGTTGCTTTTTTGCAAATGTTGGAACACTAGTTGTTTCGATGTTAGCTTAGATGTTGGGTTTCAAAAAATCTGTAGGTCCCACATCCTCTTCATGCAACCTCTTTCACAAAGGTTGCATTTGTAGCAGCATTCCAACAGTTCCCTATTATCTTTTGCCCACTTGTGCCTTCATATTTATATATATTAAAAAAAAAATCAAATAACATCCATCAAACTGCCAAATAGAGAATGGGAAGGTGTGAGAATGTGTTAACTAATTGGAAAAACAGTATAACAGGTGGCAGAATACTCTGTGATTAGCCACAGTCGAGTTCTCTCCAGAGACAAAGACCAGAGTGCATGATGCTTCAGGCTGATATACAAAATCAAGCCAAAAACCTCCACCAGCCATTCGCCTTGTAGTCTTCTAACAGGAAGAATAACATCTGGTCAGAATCTCCTTTACAGCTTCCCTAACTGATGCTGGGAGGTGGATTTTGGGAGCTGGTCCTCAGGGTAGGACATCAAGGTCAGCGGAGAGGCTGAAGCCAGAAGGTGAAACCTCAAACAGCTGTCAGGTGAAAAGGTGTGTTTTCTATAAAGTAAACTTTCTGATGAAAAGAAAAATATTTTAAACTGGTTGGTGCAATTTTGGCAGTACACAGTTTTCTTTCTATGAAAGGAATCAAATAGTAAATAGTATACACAAATAATTTTTATAACTTAGAAATGTCCAATCAGTTCCACTCCACGGCTAAAGTCATAGCTGGTCTGCTGGAAACTGTTAATTTGTGGTACGTCTCTACTT
Organism: Etroplus canarensis; assembly: GCA_015106775.1. NCBI lineage: Eukaryota > Metazoa > Chordata > Actinopteri > Cichliformes > Cichlidae > Etroplus > Etroplus canarensis. The sequence goes on from VUQH01083299.1 coordinate 4,176, forward strand.
GTAGGGGTATTTCTTTTTTAAAATATATTTTATGCTTTTACTCATTTTATATGTTACTCCCTACAGTTTTAATTGTGTTAGCCACACAGTTCATGAATACTCCTGGAATCAAATCTATTCAAATGTATTTTAACAGAATTGCAATTCTCCACACTGGCTGTGATACATGAATGAAAATTGCCGTTATCAGTGCTTATTAGGCCCATGCATGTTATCAGTAGGCTGCTGTCTTCTGTCACAATCAGTGGCTTTGTAGACATCTAGTGGTCATGTAAAAAAGTGCACCAAAATGGCCACTGGTAAATATCGTAGTAAGCCAGTAAATGTAGCTAAAAGCGTTCATCTTAACCCAAACCAAGTACAGTACTGCGCAGAAGTTTTGAACAGCCTCTTATTTCTTTATAGTTTAAACCTTGACTATTTTAGGTGGTATCAGAGAGGAGGACGCTGTCCAAGTTAAGGACAATACTGGACAATCCTTCACAGCCTCTCCATGACGTGTTGGACAGACACAGGAGCACATTCAGCAGCAGACTCATTCCACCACGATGCTCCGCGGAACGCCACAGGAAATCATTCCTACCTGTGACATCAGATGCTACAACTCCTCCCTTTAACACATAAATGACTTTCTATTGCTATATGTTGTACATATTATATATAGTATTGTTTAACGTTAGAGTATTTGTGTTACATATTTTACTTTTTACAAGCGTATATTTTTTAACTCATTTTTTCCTGGTTTTCAAATTTAAAAAATATTTCTATTTCAGTATCTGTTACAAAAGCAATTTTTATTCTCCCAGTGTGTCCACTTAGGTTCTAGCTGTGTAGCTTTCCCCTTTGCTTATTTCCTCTTCAGGAGTCCTGTACCTCATGTCTCGTGTGCAGTTTTACTTTTCTGTGATTGACCTAATTAGTGTAAGCTGTGTCTTGTTACCCACCTGTTTCCGCTTCCCTGATTGCCTGTGTACACTCCACGACATTGCCTACTGAGTCAAAGAAATTTGTGAACACAAACTTTCCATCGCTAGAAGTCTAACAACATCATGGAGGCAACGTTTATAAACTACAAATGCCAACAAAAACCATCCAGGTGACGTGTTTTCAATGTTGAAATGTGTGTTGGGTAATATATAGATATATATATATATAGACATGTGACCCCTTGGGGGACATACAAGGACATTTTTAAATGGTAACGGCTCAAAAGCTGATTTATTGGGAAAATGTTTTAAATACCTGCAGTTCCTTTCATTTAAAGCCGAAGTTCAACACTTGTGAAATGAAGCCAAGGAATCTTAGGCCTAAAATTAGAATCTGATCAAAAGCATTGAAGTCTCTCTGGTCTGTTTCCCATCAGATATATTCCATTTCAAATAAGAGGACTAAGAATAGAACAGTATGAAATGATGACAGATGATTAGTTTGTATATAAGTGAACAATAAAGTAATTTAACATGACATTTCTGACACATGCTTTATAATTTCATTACTTCTGAATATAAATGAAGCCTTCAGTGTTAAAGTTGATTATTAACTGAAGCCACCGCTCTGCTAAAGTTGATAGACGTGCCCCACTTTGGAGCCACACATGAAATTTAAATGACACCACTAATCTTCTCGCTCCCTCCCTGTTTTGGCTCCTGAGGCTCAGTCAGCCCACATTAGTCACTGTCAGCCATAACCTCAGCTGTGACAGCGTCAAAACGTGGCCTCGAGTTCAGCCTGGGACAACTGGGCGACCCTGAGACGTTGACACACTCGTCTAAACTCAGTAACTGATGATGCGTTTTCACTTTCAGAAGTTTTTTCTCTTTTGAACTTGACCAAATACAGAAAACAGAGACAACTACCATCTTAATGATGAGGCAAGTGCTATTTATTTGCAGCAAGTCAAATGCTAAATGACATGCGTGCGTACTTTCACAGGATTTGTTTTCAGTTACCTTAATTTTGCTTGAGTTTCATTATGTAGAAAGAAAGGGAAAGCAATAGTTCTAGTTATTTTTTTTTCATGTTTCATTAACTACTGTCCTCTACAGGTCATGACAGAAATGAAGCAGTGACCCACATCTAACTTGCAAATTATGGGGAAAAAAGGGAGCAGCCGTGTGAAGCAGACATGACCTCAGTCGGGCACAGTCCAGACAAAAGGCTAATGAGACCCCATCAGTTAACACGAAGCGTCCATGGGAAGAAGATGTCCTCCTGCCCCGACAGTAAGAGACTGAAACATATTACAGCATGCCAACTTCACAGCAGTAAAGCCAAAATATCTGTGCACTGCAGTCTTCTGATGGTGTCATCAATAACCAAGGGTTCATTTCAGGTGGGGTGTTGGATTTATATTGGTCCATAAGTTTTGGGACAATGATGCATTTTTTTTTTATTTTGCAGTGCTGCCTCTGTACGCCACAACAGTGAATTTTAAACTGGTCAAAAAATTAAAGTTAGACATTACTGGCAAACACTAACTTTTGTGACCAAACAATCCAAAGACTCACTAGTTAATAATATAATGTAATGGTATTTATTGGTTGGTTGGTGTGAGGGAAGAGGATGCAAGGGATAGGGTGAGGTGGAGGCAGATGATCCGCTGTGGTGACCCCTAATGGGAGCAAGAAGAAGTTGTGAAGAAGTCGTGGTAGCAGATACACTATATGGAAACAAGTATTAGGCCACACCATTTAATCAATGAATTCAGGTGTTCCATTCAGTCCCACTGTCACAAGTGTATAGAATCAACCACTTAGCCATGCAGTCTGCTGTTCTAAAGAGCTCACTGAATTTCAGCATGGTTCTGTAATAGGATGCCACTGTTGCAACAAGTCAGTTGGTGGAATATCTAGGATGGAATACATTTCACCAACTGACTTGTTGCAGCAGTGGCATCCTATTACAGAACCACGCTGAAATGGTTGGTGAAATGTATTCCCTCCTAGATATTCCACCATCAGCTGTAACTGGTATGATTGCAAAGTGGAAGCATTTAGGAACCAAGATTCAAGATAGTTGACTTTTATTTATACTAAAGTGTGAACTTCTTGCACCTCACTGTGTGTTACTTTAGGCGGTTGTAACTAGTGAATTTCTCCACTGTGAGATCAATAAAGTTCTATTCTATTCTATTCTATTCTCTTGTTTTTCAGCCATTTTGTTGTAGATTTGCTGTTGTGCTTGGGATCATGGTCCTGCTGTTGGACCCAATTTAGACCAAGCTTTAGCTGTGAGACACATCTCATATTTTATGTTAAAATACTTTGGTATACAGAGGAGTTTGTGGTCGACTCGATGACTGCAAGATGCCCAGGTCCCGTGGCTGCAACAAGCCCCAGTCATCACCACTCCAACACTGTGCCTGACAATTTGTATGGGGTATTTTTGTTGATATGCTGTGTTTGGTTTTTGCAAAACATGGCATTGCGCATTATGGCCAAACAGTTCCACATTAGTTGTGTCTGTCCAAAGGACAGTGTTCCAGAAGTTTTGTGGTTTGTTCAGATGTAACTTTGCAAACCTGAGCTATGCTTCCATGTTCTTTTTTAGAGAAAATAAGCTTTCTCCTGGCAAGCCTTCCAAGCAAGCCATACTTGTTAAGTCTTTTTCTAATTATACTGTTATGAAGTTGAAAATTTAACTTGCGAACTGAGACCTGTAGAGTTGGAGATGTAGCTCTTTAATTTTTTCTCTGAGCACTGTATGGTCTGAACTTGGGACAAGTTTGCTGAGACATCTAGAAGACTGTGGCATTGTGGTAACACACACCTGAAGACTCCAGACCAGCAAACTGCCAAAAATACTGCTTTTACAGAGGTGGTCACACTGGCTGATGATCAGTTACCTAAGTGCATTTGATAAGCAGCATTTCGCTGCTGCTTACCCTATTCATTTCTATGGAAGCACTTAGGGTGTACTTAGTTCTTCATAGGGCATACATGACCCGATTTCCTTGATCTCACCTGAAAAACACCCACAATATCAACACTGGTTTGATCAACATAGTGTTTAAAATTGGCAAAAAAAATGATTTTGCAAAAATTCCAAGGAAGGAAATTAGTTAAACTCATTAAAAGATCTTAAAGACACACTCAAAGCCATCTGGTTGAGTAGCACTGATGGTAGATCTAAAGAACACATTTAGAGCATGGTGATCTGCACATAACTTTAACAAGCACTGTGAGGTACCACAACATAATTACATAAAAATGTAAATCATGCTTTACTTTTGGATATTGCCTTGGAAAAAGCAAACAGACCAAATCAGTCATGAAGCTATAGTCATCAAAAACAAAAAAATTGGGCTTTCTAGCAACTGTATTGTGTGTGAACTTTGGTTAGTGGTAAACAATTAAGATTGGTTGATGAATATAGACTGCTATCATTTAGTTTAGGACTGTTACATTGAAGGCAGTGACACTGAGATCTCACCATGACTGGTCGGCTTCAGAAAACCATAATCAGATCCGTAGTTCAGGTCACGTAAACAACGTATGCTAGGGAGCACATGTCTCCATGTCTTATCAGATCAGTACAAGCTGATGGAACAAGATACAGAGAGGGGCACTGTGTAAGCAAGCATCCTATGCTATAGAGTCTTTATCTACAGATCTGGACATCACAGTCCTAGCCTCTCTTCAGACAAAATCCTCCTCCTCTGATCAATACACCATCAAGCAAAACAACGGTGTTGGGTGAAGCCGTCTCAAATTCTTCATCACTTTACCTCTCATCTTTTTTCTTTTTTTTTTACATCACCCAGCCTGTACCCATCTTATTTTCCATTTGCATCTGTAGCTGGATCATCAACACCCAGCCTGTAATGCCCAGAACAGTGTGTGTGTGTGCCATATGCATGTGTGTGTAGATCACAGGGGTAAACCCAGAATCAATGGGCTGGAGTAAGTGCGTCTGTGTGTGTGTGTGTGTGTGTGTGTGTGTGTGTGTGTGTGTGTGTAGGTGTGTGTGTGTGTGTGTGTGTGTGTGTGTGTGTGTGTGTGTGTGTGTGTAACCAGATCAGCCTGTCTCAGTCCCTCATTAGTACCCAGGCTGTGGACACCAGAGGCCTCTGAGAGGCTCATGCAGATGAGCAGAAACCTGAGGAGCTGTGATGGGAGCTGGGGGGTGAGACAGCAGAAGTTAGCTATGGAGCTAATGATCAACAGCATTTCTGCTCTCTCTCTCCACCCTTCTGCCATCTATCCATTTGTGTTTTACACAGCACCAGTTAACAACAACAACGTTCATCTCAACACGCTTGTCATAAGGTAAAGACCATACAAAATTAATAATAGAACCACAACAATCTGGCAATCCCCCATGAAAAGGGACTTTTTGGCAATGGAGTGAAAGAACTCCCTTTCTGGAAGCTCAGCACTGGATGGTACATGGTCACCGGATTCAGCCTTAACGATAAGCTTTACAAAATAGAAAGCTTTAAGTCTGATGTTACAACTAGAGAGGGTGTCTGTCTCCTGAATTTTTTTCATGTTAGGAAGGTATCTGGCGTAAAATATTTACCAAATTCAATATGCGGATTCATAATAAAACTTCCATACTAGATAGGACACGACCCAAGTTAACAACAACCGTCTCCAGTGCTGTTAGCCAACAGGGTGCTGGAGGAAACTATGCTACTGTTGGCAGAAGACAAATGAGGAGGAGAAGGGGAAGGCATGATAGGAGACAGAGAGAGAGGAAAGCTAGGAGTGTCTAGGTGAGAGCAGGGACTTTAAATGAAGGAACTATGACTGGTAAAAGGAGAGAGCTGGCTGATATGATGGAAAGATATATTGCGTGTACAAGAGACCAGGTGGAAGGGAAGCAAGGCCAGGAGCATCGGAGGTGGAGTAGGGGTAATCTTGAAGGAAGAGTATGTGAAGAGTGTTCTGGAGGTGAAGAGAATGTCGGACAGAATTATGACGTTGAAGCTGGAAACTGAAGGTGTGATGCTGAATGTTGTTAGTGCATATGCCGCACAAGTTGGATGTCATTTAGAAGAGAAAGAGGAATTCTAGGGTGTAATGTTAAGGTGCCGAGCTCATGACTGAGAGTTCGAATTCCAGTCAGACCCCCACCGTGCCAAGACCCTTGGGCAAGGTCCCAACCACAAGTGTGCCTCTGTCCACCCAGCAGTAGAAATGGGTATCACTAGATACTGGGAAGGTAACCTGTGATGGACTAGCGTTCCATCCAGGAGGAGTTTAACGCCTAAGTCACTTCACGCTACAGAAACCGGGATAAGCCCGGCCTGATTAACCAGTAAGGCTCAGGTGTTAAAAGCCCAACGAACTTCACCTACCTTATCTAATCTCAGGGGAGAGAGAGGTGATTGAAGCAGACTTCAACAAGCATGTAGACAAATGGAACAGTGGAGATGAGGGGGGTGTTGAGAAGGTATCGTGTTAATAAGAGGAATATGCAGAGATAGATGGTAGTGGATTTTGCAAAAAGGATGGAAATGGCTGTGGTGAACACTTATTTTAAGAAGAGGGAGGGACATAGAGTGACCTACAACAGTGGAGGAAGGTGCACACAAGTATACTCTATCTTATACAGAAGGTGCAACCTGAAGGAGGTAGGAGACTGCAAGCTGGTGTCAGGGAAGAATGTAGCTAGGCAACATGGGATGGTGGTCTGTAGGATGACTCTGGAAATCAAGAAGAGGAAGCAAGTGAAGGCAGAGCCAAGGATTAAATGGTGGAAGATGAAGAAGGAAGAACGTTGTGCTGAATTCAAGGAGGAGTTGAGACAGGCTTTGGGTGGTAGTGACAAGTTACCAGATGACTGGGAAAATAGCTGAGATGGTGAGGGAAACAGCTAAGAAGGTATTTGGCCTTTCCTCTGGACAGAGGAAAGAAGACAAGGAGACTTGGTAGTGGAATGAGGAAGTACAGGGAAGTATTGAAAGGAAGAGGCTGGCAAAGAAAAAGTGGGATAGTCATGGAGATAAAGAAAGTAGACAGGAGTACTGGGAGTCTAGGCACACAGCAAAGAGAGAAGTGGCAAAGGCAAAGGAAAAGGCTTATAGTGAGTTGTACGAGAGGCTGGACACTAAAAAAGGAGAGAAGGACTTGTATTGATTGGCGTGACAGAGAATGCGAAATAGACAAGAGAACAGATGGAGGAAAGAAAGTGAATCAGGAAGTGCAGAGTATTAGGAAGCGAGGGCAGCAATGAAGAGGATAAAGACTGGAAAAGCAGTTGGTCCAGATGACATACTGTGGAGGTATGGAGATGTCTAGGAGAGAGGGCAGTGGACTTTTTAAGTAAACTGTTAAATGAGAGAATGCCTGAGGAATGAAGAAGTGCACTGGCACCGATCTTCAAGAATAAGGGTGATGTGTAGAGCTGCAGTAACTACCAAAAGATCAAGCTGATGAGTCATACCATGATAATATGGGAAACTTTGCTGAAGCCAGAAGGGAGGTGACCATCAGTGAGCAGCAGTATGGCTCAGCAGCAGTATGGCTTCATGCCAAGAAAGAGTACAACAGATGCAATGTTTGCTTTGAGAGTGCTGATGGAGAAGTATAGAGAAGATCAAAAGGAGTTGCACTGTGTCTTTGTGGATCTTGAGAAAGCATATGATAGGGTACCAAAAGAGGAACTGTGGAATTGTATGAGGAAGTCAGGAGTGGCATGTGAAGGTGGTGCTGTATACTGTATATGAGGACAGTGAGACAGTGGTGAGGTGTGCAGTAGGAGTGACAAATGGGTTGAAGGTGGGGGTGGGATTACATCGGGGATCAGCTCTGAGCCCCTTCTTGTTTGCAGTGGTGATGGAAATATTGGCAGATGAGGTCAGACAGGAGTCTCAGTGGACTATGATTTTTGTATTGTGATCTGTAGTGAGAGTAGGGAGCAGGTAAAGGAGAGCCTGGAGAGGTGGAGTTACACACTGGAGAGAAGAGGAATGAAAGTGAGCAGAATAAAACAAAATATATATGTGTGAATGAGAGGGAGGTGGTGGAATGGTGAAATGCAAGGAGTAGAGGTAGTGAAGGTGGATGGTGTTTAAATACCCTGGGTCAACCATTCAAAACAATAGACAGTGCACAAGAGAGCTGAAGAAGAGAGTGCAGGCAGGGTGGAGTGAGTGGAGATAAGTGTCAGGGGTGCTTTGTGACAGAAGGATAGCAGCAAGAGTAAAAGGGAAGGTTTACAAGATGGCAGTGAGACCTTCTATGATGTTTGGTTTGGAGACGGTTGCAATGAGAAAAAGACGGGAAACAGAGCTGGAGTTGGCAAAGTTGAAGATGTTGAGATTTTTGCTGGGAGTGACCAGGATGGACAGGATTAGAAATGAGTCCATCAGAGGGACAGCTCAGGCTGAGAAGGCTGAGATGGTTTGGACATGTTCAGAGGAGAGATAGTGGATATATTGGACAAAGGATATTGAAGATGGAGCTGCCAGGCCTGAGGAAAAGAGGAAGAGCACAGAAGGCTCATGAATGTAGTGAAGGATGGTTGGTGTAAGATTGGAAGGGATGGGGTGAGATGGAGGCAGATGATCTGCTGTGGTGATCCCTAACAGTAGCAGCCGAAAGAAGAAGAATAAGAAGATGATGATGATGGTATTGGTCAAACCAAAGGAACTATGACTACTACTGCTACTACTAACAACAATAATAATAATAATAATAATAATAATAATAATAATGACCCATTTAAACCAGAGTTTATTTTAAAAAATGCTTTTTCAGAAATTGATGAGCTGCACCTTTAATATCAGCGTTATAGAGAGACAGAGTGCACAGTGTGTTGCTTACCGACATGACATTACAGGATGTTTTATGGGGTTTTCAAAGCGCCTGCCTCATGCTCATTGAATTCTCTTTTACTAATTCATCTTTTTAGTTGTTGCATTTCTTGCCATTCCCGGTCAGATCTGCTGCTCTTGACCTGCTTTGAAAACTCTAAGGTGAGAAGGAGCAATTGACACTGAAAGCTGACAGCAGTGAATGTGAGACTGTAGTGTGTGAAAAAACAGGGAAAAACAACAGTGTTCACTGGGGCACCTTTGGGGTATTAAGATTATTGCGATAAACAGCTGGTGGCACCAGTTCTCTAGCCAGGTGCACAAATGGAAACCATGTCACAAATTTTCTGTCTTCAGTGAAGAGGAGGCTTACTGTAAGTCACAGGCTGGATGTAACTCATAATGAATTTACTGAGTTTATTTTCATTGCACTTTTCATTCATACAACTTTTCCACACTGACTTTCTGACATCTTTGCTTTTCCCCAGATGATTCTGGTAAAAGTTTTTTGGTTCTGCAATATAAAAACTAGACGTAGAAAAATTATTACAAAAAATGTTTAACGTTGAACCTAAAATGGAAAACTAGGGAACCCTCCAAAGCAATGAACAGAGCACAAGAGAAGTGAAGAAAAGAGTGCACAGGGTGGAGTGGGTGGAGACGAGTGTTACGGGTGCTCTGTGACAGAAGGATAGCAGCAAGTCTCACTAACATCAGGTAAACCTTCCCTTTCGTTCCTGCTATCCTTCTGACACAAAGTACCCCAAACACTTGTCTCCA
>VUQH01083302.1:0-12235 GCA_015106775.1 Etroplus canarensis
AATATAAAAAGTTACAAGAGTTGAAGGCAACTGGACTTTTTTAGGTTCTTGAAGATATTTAACCTCCCAGACTTCTTTGGTTTATATAACTTGATGTTTAGTCTCAGGTATTTAACCCCTGGTGACCATAGGAGACTTTAACCCGTCCTGTCATCATGTGAAAGGTTGCCTCACCTTGCCATGAGTTTAACAACCATCAGTCTGATGGTGTGATTGTGAGAACACAGTGATTCCACATGAACAAACCATGTTTTAAAGAAATCATCTTCACTAAGCTAAAACAAATCCTCTGAACTCTTTTCGCAGTGAGCTCTGTTGGTGCTCAGTGACAAATTTCAGTTTATACTAAATATTCAGTTATAGACACATGGAACAAGTTGAAATGTTCTCATTTGCATTGAATTCTCATACACCATGTTTAATAGAAAGTTTTTTGGTGATTTTTGTAACAACAGCAAAATAAAATATATGTAACTGATAAAATGCTTGTTTTTGTCCAGAACGAAAACACAACAGCTTCTCAAATATTCCTTTAGAATTAGTGTTTATTTATTCACATTGTTATAAAAGATTACATAAATTGCTCTTATGCTGTCTGTAGTGTTAGTGCAGCATTTGGCTTCACGTTAACCAGCCGACATAAGTGATGATGACCATGTTGCCTAATGAGGAATGTAGCAGATCTTTTGCAGAATTTATTGAACTGGAAAACTTTCACTGCAGCCTTTGCATATTTTTCACCTGGTGGTGGCTTCCTCTTGCTGCCTGGCAACAGGAACCGCTTAATGGCAGGGATTTGGATCAGAAAACACAGAAAAAAAATGACTGAGCATTTGACAACTCTGAGTTTTAGTGATATGGGGCAGTTCATATAAAATCCACCAAATCTAAAAAATTCTTCCCACCTGACCCTGATTATACTTAAGTTCTTTGATCAGTGTGATATATCCAGACTATTTTACTGAACATGTGAACACCAGTGTTTTCTCCATTTTCTCAGCCATAAACTAAATTCAATAGCGTTTAAAAAAAAAAAAAAAAGATTATATTAACAAGTTATTCTGACTGAGAAGGAATCATAGATTGAAGATGAGCCTGGTAACAATATGTACCGTAGGTAAAAAAACCAAAAAAAAATACAGACCTTTCGTACGTTTGTAACTTGTTTTGACCTGTTTATTAGTGGCAGCCTGCTCACAAAGAAAAATCTACTGGCACTCTGACCTGGTTTCACAGCAGTTTGTGAAATAGTCACAACCTTTAACCTATTCATTTTTGTTTCTGGACATGAGCCTTTAAAGTTTATGCAAAATGCACTTTTTAAAGTTTTCTCCAGTGAATTATGAGAAAACCGATAAAGTATCCAGAGTACAAATGAGTACAAATGTTTGTTACTCTGTGTCAGACAGTAAATTGGTGCTATTCTGCTGTTGAAATTGTTATATATTCCATGATATTGATGTTCAAAGAATCACAGTGAAACAAACAAGATTTTGACTTTAGCTTGTGATACTTATGAAGTATGCATAAAATGAATTTGGTTGCAGTTTTTGACAGAGTTTAAATATGTTCTTCAGTCTTAAGTTTCATATAGATATCTCTTGTACCTCTAAATTTATGAGGGCTCAAAAACAATTGGGAAATTCACATTAATTTAAAAAGTTCCAAATTTCAACCTACCTGTGTAGCAAGTTATTGTAAAAAAAAAAACCATCGTATTCTGAGCAGGTAAGATGGTAGGCACCGATTGGTTTTTAATAAAGTGACCCACACACTGGAATTTCATGAGAACATGTGATCCATTTTTGTTGTCATGCACATGTTCCAGAAGAATCCATCTCCCACCCCCCCCAGCGAAAAGTTTTATATTCTTTGCATATAACACACTTAAACACAGAACATGAACAATTGTGAATTCTAAGCAAAAAGAATGATCAAATAAAAAAATAAATACACAAAGCAAAATAAATAGGGAGCACACGTACCTGTTCAGATAAAGAAAACATTTAGTACAACAACTTCAACCCAGCCACAGGGACTCACAAGCCAGTGTACTCCTAGTGCCGGTCCCAAGCCCGGGTAAATGGGGAGGTTGCGTCAGGAAGGGCATCCGGTGTAAAAACTTTGCCAAATCAAATACGCGGATTCATAACAATGATCCACTGTGGCGACCCCCAATGGGAGCAGCCGAAAGAAGAAGTAGTACAGCAACTTCAAACTCTGGGACTCCATATGCATACCTTAACAAGAGAGGGAAGAAACAGCGAAGCCCATGAGAGACCATCTGCATGCTATTGCAGCCTAGCTTAAATTTGGCAACTTAGCACATCACAATAAAGTGCTATACTTGACAGAATAATGATAATTGACACAAAAAACAGCTATTAACATTATAAGGTAAAATCCATGAAAGCAACAGGTAAAGTTTCAACTAGTATATAGCACTTTTACCGCATACAATCACTTCACGAACAGAGCACTAGTGCAGGCTCACCCTTCCTCAGCGGCACCTCAGCCATACAATAAAGAGTGTGTCATTTTAACACACATTTCTGACAGATGCAGAAAGAGATTATTAAATATTAAATTCTTAAATCAATAGGATTTAAGTTTTAAAGAGGTAGGAAACAACACAACAAGAAAAGATATCAGTAAATGGAGCTTTGTGCACCTTATCAACTGAGACACCAGTACTGTAGATATTTCTGTTCTCACCACTTGTCTCATCTATAGTTTCTGGCACACTTATTTTGAACATATGTTCATTTGCTATAGTTTGCCATTTGCTAAAATAACATTGCTTCACTCACTATTCCGGTTTTGTTTGTGTTAATATGTTATAGTTTACATCAAAGCATGGAGCAGATGAAAGCAAACACATAAGTTAGTCCTAGTTTCTTTTGTTATGTTACAGGTTTAAATATCTATTGTTTATACTTACCATTAATTGTTTGTTTTCTCAAGTCTCCACACAGGCCTAATTTTTGGGAGAGGGAAAGGGAGGGGCCTGGCTATCATTTCCTGCTTTTATAGTGTGGATGATGCCAGGTGTGACATCACTGGGCTGAACCAAGTGGAGGGGTTTTCTTTGTATTGTTTTCTCTTTTTTGTGTATTGAAGGTTATAGTATATATTGAATGCATTGGTTTAAAGTGGGAGTTAATTAATTTGGTAGATAAGCGAGTGATAAGCAGTAAATGTATTTTATTTATTTCATGTTTGCTTAAGTGTATACAAATTGTCCACTTCTGTTGGTATTGGCTGAATTAAAGGGGAGGATAATTGACTGCCCTATATATAAAGCTAGTCAGAGGCTGCTTGAGGGAATAGGTGAGGCTGTGTTGCTGTGAGCATGTACCCTTAGTTTTTTGTTATTAAGATTTACTTTTAGGGGAAGTTTATTTTTTGCTATTTTGGTTTAAGTTGACATGTCATAGAGAGCACTGAAAATAAATTTCTCACCTCTGAAATGTAAAATGTCTGTTGAGTCTGCCTACCTACCACCTTCCTTGACCCTCATGCTAGACTATCTCACAAGGTTTAATGGTGCATCTTCCTTTGCAGTGGGTTGGCTGAAATCCAGGATATTTCCACATCTGAAAGACAGGAGAGTAGAGTGACCTGAATAACCTGCAGAAACACTAAGAAACATTACTGGCCTCTATTGCCAGCGTTTAGACTAGTTTGTTTTTACATCATTATGGTGTAAATGTCACTGACAGATTGGAGCCTCACCTCCTCAGTGTGTCTTCCCCCTGCCTCAGTGTATTTTCCCCCTTATATGTTACTTTTCCCAAGAATACTTATGGATGTCAGATCAGTTTCTTCATGGTCATCCCAGTCTTCACCCTTCAGGTGTCCTGTGCCATGGCTGCGGCGCTCCTCCTTTAGGTTTCACTTGATAGCTCAGCAGATTTGCATTTTCTGACTCCTGTCTTGTTTGCTACAATAACATCAACCACACATATGAGAAGGGTTTCCACAGGGACATGTTAGAATATTTAAGCACCATTTCAGTCATGCACAATTATGCACATTTATTATGCAAGTGAGTATTTTGACCATATTATAATTTTTATGCATACTTTCCAACTCCAAGCTGTGAAGCTCTGAACATTGTCTGGGAGGCTGTGGTTACTGCTGCACAAAAAGTTGATGTCAACAGATCAATAAAGTGACACCCTACTGTATGACTGGAAGACTTTTGAGAGTTACTGAAAAGAAGGGTGGCTATATTGTTCACTGATTTATTTTTTTTTTTTTTGAAATGTCAAATGTTTATTTGTAAAGTCTGAGCTGTTTATTATTCTCACTTTAACAGATGAAAATAAAGTGAGATGGGAATATTTTTGTTTTTCTTTGAGTTGTGTAATAATTCTGCACACTAACAGTTGCATAATATTTGTGCACACACAGACATTCTCGTACAAAAGCTCAAAGCTCATTTTTACTTCCTTAAATATTAAAGTTTGAGGTTTTATTAAAATTTTGGATTGACTAAGAACACTGCTGTTGTTAAATAATAAAACTAATCCTCAAAAATTCAACTTGCCTAATAATTTTTGCACACAGTGCATAATAACTTGTTTCTTCAGAGAGCCAGACTTTGAGGAATTTCTGTCCACATTTAAATGTCCAGTAAAGAATGAAAGAGTAGAAATAAAGATATAATATTTGCAATGCCATGATGCGTCAAACATATAGTAAACACACATTTCAAAGCTGTTAGGAGCCTCACCTTGCTCTGGAGACTCGTGTCAACAATGTAAGGAAGATGGCTCTTTGGTGTTCCCTCAGACTGCTCCTGCTTTAGGATGTGCTTCACCTGCTGCTGCTCTCGCACCAGCTCTGTGTGCCGTTGGTACGCTGCAGCCTGGGCAGCTGTTGATGCAGGGGAGGGCTGGATCTGCTGGAGAGGCCTAGAGGAGGAGCAGCGTTGGTTGGGAGGAGGTGGCTGGGAAGGGGGCACAGGCTTAAGCAGAAAAGGCTGCTGCTGCATCTGTTGAGACTGTAAAGAAGTCTGAAGTGTCAAATGACTTGGCTGAGGTCTGCCCTGCTCCAGAATCCACTGAGGAGTAGCCAAAGCCTGGCCCACATGGAAGTACGAGTACCTGGGAGCCTGAGAAGACAAAAAAGAAAAGTCTTCATTCTGTATGCTGAGCTGTGAGGACTTTTGGAAATACCAAAAGAGTAGATTGGACACTACCTGGGCAGAAGCTGGTCTCTTCCTAGGATCCCACTGCAGCAGGTTGGTCATCAGATGGATGTTTTCAGGACTTGCATTTGGGATAAGAGCCTTCAGGTTACAGGGAAGAAACTGAGGCCAGCGGAAATTCATAGCACTTGCCAGCTGGTATCCCTCTGGCCAGTCATTCTAGAGGAAGAAGAACGTCCATATTGCATATTACATTTACCGTCATCACATACCACATCAGATTTAACACAGAGATCCAGTTTTACTAACAGTAATGGCATTAATAGTAGTAGAACAGTCAGAGAAAAGTATAGTAATACAAGTGCATCTATACTTGTATGTTGACTGGAGGTTCAACTAGTCACCAAACTAGTTTCCAAACTACTCCACTGAATTTAGATAGAATTCCCTTAAATTAACGATATTATACACCGAAGTTAGCATTGCCTACTGCTGAGCTGCATATGGCTGTATTTGGTATTTACCTGACTGGTGCTAAAGAATGCCTTCCTCATAAGTTTATTTATTTCATAAGTTTATTTGTTTCTGATTCCCACCACAAGTTTGGCTTCTGCCTACAGTGTTTATCTGTCAAGAAATACTTACAGTATTTGATTTATACTCGTCATATGTTATTGTTTACAGGATGAACAGGGAAATAGTAGCAGTAGTAATGAGGGTCACTAGGTTGACACCATAAACAGTGTGTAAGGCAGTTATGGAAAACAACAAGCACACTGCACTCTGTAGGAAATATTGAGGCTTATTACACACTTAATATAAATTTTCTGTTTGTTTTGTTCAGATTGTAATATTGTAATGAACATAATTTGATTCATGTGTTTAGGTCAAAGAGTAAACCCAAGGTGTGGTAAATATTTATAACTTTATATTAATGTGTTTTAAGTACAATTTGGTTTCAAAAAGATGTTTTTAAATGTACAGTACTCTGCAAAAGTCATGAACCACCCCTTATTTCTTCATACTTTGCTTCAGACATTGTTGTAATTTCTAAGGTTGTCTTGAGCAATAGTTCTCCAGGCTTTCTGAAGGTCTTTCAAATGTTTTCTTTGGACATTGGCTGGATTTTTTTTTTTGTTAAGCCACTTAACACCGACCTAGGAATCATTCAATTATAAAAAAGCACATAGTACAAAGGATGAACCAGAGTTATGTCTACCCATAACAGACAACTTAGCAAAGAACAAATTTTAAATTGTGTCTTTGGGCACCTTGCTACTGACAGCTGGACACAAAAACACATTACTTGTTCCTGTTTCTTTAGTTGAATCTGCAAAAAATGCCAAGGATCCCACAGTTTGACAGGCATAAAATAGTATTTTTGCACTAATAAGAAGATCCCCAAAGAGCTATTAGCCAAAACTTGGCATGTCTCAACATGGTGTGCAGTGTGTCTTTTTTTAAAAATTGAGGAAACTGAATGAGTGGAGGATAAAAGACAAAGTGGCAGGCCTACAATACTCTACAGCAGATGAAAAGTATCTGAAAGTCATGTCCTTAAGAAATAGGAAAATGAAGGCAAACACTAAGAAAAGGCTGAGGTGTGCCAGTTTACAGAAGAACTGGACTGAAAATATGTGGCAGCAGGTCTCAATGAGTGTTGAATGAACCTCAACATTATTGAGGAAGTGTGGGATCATCTTGACAGAAAATGGAACAAAAGGAGGCCAACATCCAAAGAAGTGCTTTGGAATGTCCTTCAAGAAGCCTAGTACTGTTGCACAGTACTGTATCTAAATGTATTTTTGCCAATTTAGCAACTACAGTATAGAAAATAGCTGTTAATTGGTGTTTTGCATATTAGTTTAATTTCACATGTTGGGGAAAAATAGTTAACCTTAACTAAAAGAGATCATTAAGATCATTAATTGGTTTCTCATACAGGCTGAAGATAATGCAGATTTTGGAGGTACTATAGAGGATGAAGATGAAAGCTCAGATGACCCAAACCTTCAGGTGAGAGACTTAAATCATGGTTGATATTTCCATTTATGTGTTAAAAATATATTTTTAACTGTTATTATTTGTGTTTCTGTTGCTTTTCTAAATAAATATAAATAAATATAAATATGAAAGACAGAAAATATGAAGATTAAAAATTACATTTATATTATATAATAAATAATATACCATAAGAAAAATGTAAACCATATATGTTAACCCGTAATATGTAACATAAATACTCCAAAGTTAAATAATACTATATACAATATATACATGATGTGGCAATAGAAAGTAGCCCAGGTGTCATAGGGAGGAGCGGTAAAGTTTGTTGGCCACAGGTAGGAATGATTTTCTATTGAGTTAGATGGTGCATCGTGGTTGAATGAGTCTTCTGCTGAAAGTGCTCTTGTGTCTGTCCAGTATGTAATGAGTATTTGAAGAATTGTCTGATATTGTCTGTAACTAGGACCGCATCCTTCTTTCTCACTCCACTGTTAGTGTCATGTTCCACACCCTCAATGTTTCTGGCTTTGCGGATCAGTTTGTTGAGTCATACAGGAGCTGCTACCCTCAGTCTGCTGCCCCAGCACATCAGAGCATAGAAGATAGCACTGACCACCACAGACTCATAAAACATCCAGAGCATCCTCCAACAGATATTAAAGGACCTTAGCTGTTTCAGAAAACAAATACTATGGTCTGCCAGTCAGGTCTTTAAATATGAAGGCCATTAGGGAGGCATCCACCTGCATTGCTGTCAGCATATCACCCAGTAGAGTCGGCCTGATGGTGTGAATAATCTGGAGAAGTAATAAAAATATGACTCTTAAAGTGCTCAGTGGCTTGTCCAGGTGGGTTTAGATGCAGTCGAGCAAGTAGGGAATGGCATCCTCAACTCCTAGCCTTGGTGGGTAGGTGAACTGGAGGGGGTCGCACAGTGATTTGACCATAAGTCGGAGCTGGTCCAGGATGAGTCTCTCTAGGGACTACATGATGTGTGATGGATCTGTAGTCCTCAGGGCCACTGAGAGGTGACATGTTTGGCATAGGCATGAGGTATGACGTCTTTAACATTATGACGATCCTTTGCATATTCAAACTCACCCTGAGGATGTGTTGGAACACTCCACAAATGCAGTAATTTCCACCTCTGTAGTACCCACGGCAGTGGAGCTAGAGTGGGAAAAGCTCTAGAAGCTCAACAGAAAGCTATAGCTCTTATTTAAAGTGGCAGTGAAATAGTTACCTGGTATTACGGGGGAGGCATGAATTGTGAAAACTATTCTCATATTCAAAAAAGCAGTTAAGAAAGCCAAATCTTTCTTTAAACACTGGTTCTGAAGTTTTCTATTAAACTTAAAAGCCAGCTAGCTGCCCTCACTTAGTCTCAACTAAAGTTTAAATAATTTTCCATAAGTGCCACAATATGTTCAGAAGTACACATTATTTTCACAGTAACCATGAAATACTGTGAAGCAAGGTCAGCATAGCCAGGATATATTTCCATTATCTCCCCTTACTTAATCTAACATAAGCTCAGTAAGTTAACTCAGGGTTTATTCATTTAGCTATGAGCGCGTTCACATGAAAAGTGTGGCATTGGCAGCATCTGACCAGTCACAGACATGGATACTTCTACTGACTGCTGAGTGACTGATTTTGCAAAGAAAGATAAAAGTATAGTTTTAGAAAAATACGAAGAGGTAAACACATAATATAGACTGAAAGAAGCATAGCTGCTGCAAATAAAGCAGCAGTATGAGTGTCTGTAATAAGGAAAGCAGTAGTACAACATTAAAAGCTCTGTATAATGTGTGTGCACTTTAAGTGCTTTGATAAGTAAGACTAGAAAAGGCCTACAATATTAATCAAGTTAAGTCCTCTTGAAGCCAGGAAGGAAAGGCTGCAAAAATGCTGACTGTCTGAAGTTAATAGAGTATTAGTGGTCTGTCATTTAAGACACTGGAGACATTGATGGATTGCAGTTGTTTAATGTGTGTTTAATGATCTAAGAGGAAATAAAGAAAAAATATAAAAAAAAAATAATTTAAATGTAAGCTTAGTCTGTGTGTGAATTTGATAGAAGCTCCAAAAATAGATGCCCTGTTTCAGGATATTAAGGCTTATAGAACAATAAAATCGTAAACTTTTTGCAGCCATCAAATGAAGGAATGCAGTTCTTCTAAGAATTTTATGATGCTCAAAAATTTTGACTTTAGACCCTCTTACTATCTGTGTACTGAGGCCTGAGAGATCTTCCAGGATTGGTGAAACTATTTTCCAAAGATTTGATTGGTTAGTAGTCATTGATTTCATAATTGTTGATCTCTCTAATCTCAAACATAACCTCTGAGAAGAACACCTGCTGGTATAGTTAGAGCTAATACTTTTTTAGCACTCACTGCATGAATGTTATAATTTCAGTTGGAGCTCAATGCTTTTAGAGCTCAGTGGATGTCCGAGCTCAAACCGAGCTCTGGAGCGAGTGGAGCAAGTGATCGACTCCTGCAAGCCAGAAGTCTGAGGAAGACACAAGAAATTGCTCGAGAGGAAAAGGCAAGTTATGATTTATTTGAATTCATGGCCTCGCGTGTGTTGTCAAGTGCTTTCATTGAGATTGACAGTGCTCATGAATGACTGATGACAGTCACCTTCCCTTAGGCCACAGAGCTGTTCTTGAGAGCTGTTCAGGAGGAGCAGAATGGAGCCGTCTATGAAGGTAAATCACAGGATACCACAAGTGAAATGAGTTCTTATAAACTTCCAGGAATTAATTCAGAGTACTTTAGTGGGGAAAATGCTTTAGTATGTCAAAGTTTTAAAAGAAGTATTCATAACCATGATCTTAAGTAATATATATGAACGATTTCAGTAGTAGCTATTTATATTTAAACATCACTTATGTGGTTCTGTTATTTCTATATAAGAAGCAAAACAGTTGATTGTACTGCTGCAGAACATGATTTTCACTTGTTCCTTCTCAGAGTCTAATCTGATGTTTTTTTTCTTGCAGCTATCAAATTTTATCGCATGGCTATGCAGCTTGTTCCTGACATTGAGTTTAAAATCAACTACAGCCGTCCTCCTGATGCAGAAAGAGGTGGAGGAAACTAGTAAGTTGTTGACTGACATGTTTCAGCTTACTGCATGTCTGTTTTCTGAGACTTAGAAATTATCACAGACATAAAAATTTGTTTTACAATTATTATCAACATATAGTATATAATGCATTAAACTTTTTCACAAAAAAGTTCAACTCTGAAGTAATTAAGGTACTCAACACAGAGCTGAGAACTATGCATCTACTGCATTCACCGTTCCTGTAGTAAAACTAGCAGAAAACTGCAGGTTTACGCTGTAATACCGGGGCTGAACAGTCACATTCCAGGTGTGATTAGGTTAAATTAATTGGATCAAAACTAATGCTTGACCCATTTACACCAACAGCAAAACAATTTTTTTTCTTTGCTTTTGTTTGATGGATTAATAATATGGTGTGTTGGCTTGTATGAAAGTAATGGGTAGTGTCATGACTCTTACTGTTTTGTAGCATGGAGGATAGTGATGCTGATGGTGAGATCGAGGATCTACTTGCCTACTTTGAGCAGCAGCTGACTGTGGAAGGCTCCTTTCCAAAGATCTGCACTCCTGAGCTTGAAATGACTCAGGTGCATATTTCAGGTAAAAATATGTAATTTTCTTGTTGTAAACGTTTCTGAGGTCATTATTAATCTGTAGCCATAATAAATTAGTTTGTTTTATTTGACTCCAGCTTTGCCACGGGAAATCCTGATGTACATATTTCGCTGGGTTGTATCAAGTGATCTGGACATGCGAGCTCTGGAGCAGCTCTCTTTGGTTTGCCGTGGGTTTTACATTTGTGCAAGGTCAGCCGTGCTTTCAAAAGAAATCAGCTTTGTTGCAAATTGTCAACAGTTTTCTTTTTTTTGAAATTGAAGTTGGTATTAGGCAATTAAGAATCTCAGGTTGTTGTTGTTGTGCAATGTATAAAGCTGGTTTTGGTTATATCAGGCTTAATTTATTGTCCTCTCCAGGGACCCTGAGATTTGGCGCTCAGCTTGCTTGCGAGTGTGGGGACGGAAGTGCACCAAACTTGTACCCTTCAAATCCTGGAGGGAGATGTTTCTACAAAGGCCCCGAGTCCGTTTTGATGGTAACTATCTACTCTTATACATTTGCTCCATTATAGTTAAGGTTTTTGAATTTTTGGAGTGTTACTTACCTGGATGATTGTGCATGCATCAAGACGTATAGTTAAGGTTATTAGTACTTACAACTTTAATTTCCAGTTCCACATTAATCCAAGAAGATACTGATTTGTATCAAATCTACATCCAGGTGCAAAATATTTTAAGCACTTAAAAGTCAAAGAAAAAATGTTTTATTGTAAAGATGGATATGAAAAATCCTTTACAACTTACGTAAGTTTGCTGCTCATGTTCTTGTGCCTGCATTTATCTTGCAGCACATAGTTGCACCCTGCAGTGCGAGGCATTTGCTAAAGCACATGTCTTTAAATGTTTTTCCACTGGCCTTATATTTAGTTTCATTACATAAAAAGACTGCATGGAGTGTAGACTCGCTACTTCCAGTAAAAATAGCCTATCGTGATCAGACTTTACTGGAACTGTGTTATGGATGTCTTCTATGGATGATCATCTTCTTTCGGCTGCTCCCATTAGGGGTCACCATAGCGGATCATCTGCCTCTATCTCACCCTACCCCTTGCATCCTCTTTCGTTATACTAACCGTCTTTATGTCCTCCTTCACTACGTCCATGAGCCTTGTGTGGTCTTCCTCGTTTCCTGTTACCTGGCTGCTCCATCTTCAACATCTTTTGTCCAGTATATCCAGTATCCCTCCTCTGAACATGTCCAAACCATCTCAGCCTTGCTTCTGACTTTGTCTCCAAACTTCTCAACTTGTGCTGTCCCTCTGATGGACTCATTTCTAATTCTGTCCATCCTGGTCAATCCCAGAGAAAATCTCAACATCTTCAATTCTGCCACCTCCAGCTCCGCCTCCTGTGTTTTTGTCAGTGCCACCGTCTCCAC